>JARQOC010000002.1:680101878-680131343 GCA_033576535.1 Allobates femoralis
CCGAAGACACAGTAGAGAGAGCCAGGTAGAGCCTCACACGGGAGGACTGCTGGAGGCTAGGCTGAAGTAGAGTGTCGGCTCTAGAGGGGACCGTAGCTTCACCCGGCATCCCCAGACAACCGACGGGGGACCACAATTACACGTTAGGGTCCCTACCCCAAAGGACAGGCAGCTCAGTGGCAACCCGGAGGGCTCACAGGAGTCCGAGCCACCGCCATACTGTCCGGAGTCACGCACACCAAAGTGAACAGAGAGAGAGAAAGTCAACAGCTTGGGAAGGACGCAGAGACAGAGTGAGGGGTCACAGTAAGAACGACCTGGCTGCAGGGAGTAAAGGGAACCCGGAGTGAAAAGTGTGCCCATGTAACTGAGAACTGAACTAAGAACTGTAACTGAACTGTGAACTGTACTTAAGAACTTTGAGAAGTAAACACGGTGAACCCTGAATCTGACTCCCTTGCATCTCTCTGCCTGAACACGACTCCTTCCATACAGGTTTGCAGCAGATCCCCGCCTGGAGAGCCAAACCTTGCAGGCTCCATTGCTGAAGGAGGATTCATGCAGCATCTGGACAGTAAGTGTACTACGCCTAGCACCAGGCTCGCACACTACACAATAGACTTTACCCATCATTGCCCCGGGGAACACAGTTCTGTCCACGGAGAACTATTCCATCTTTGCTGCCATTATATCATCCCCGGAGGTTCTGCGGCAGCGGTGGCCCCACTACTGGCCACACACTGTGGGTGGCGTCACAACTGACATTATCCCCTGTAAATATTCCCCTTATCACTGTCAGGCCCGAGGCACGGTCTGGACCAGGACAACCCGTGACATTCCCCAGCAGCAGACCCAGTCCGGTTCCGAGTACCCCATCCCAGTGGGCTCGACACATGGAACCTGTCCTATGCACAATGGCTAAAATATGATCTTTTTGTAACACCAAATCGATTAGTTGTAGTGCAAAGCACTGATTATAACATAGTTTCTGCTGCATGCCCCAAAATACTTTAATCTGGATGTGACTACACCACATGGCCCCATGTGAATTTGGAAGAGATCTATGTTTTATGTCCCTCATTTGTGAGGCACTCTCCGTGAGCTTTAAGTGCCGCCATCACTAGAAATACTTTGCTGCAGGTGTTTTTATCAAAATTGGGGTCCTAAAGCAAATAGAGAAAATTTACCATCAGGATTATGCATGTTAAAATAAAGATATGGCCATAATAATGCTGTTATCCTGCTGCCATACTGATTCAGTCGATACCTTCAGTGAAGAAATCTGCACCCTGGTTATTGTTTAGTCATTAGAGGTTTTTGCCTTTCCTAAAATTTTGGTGGTTTGGGACTAGACTGTGGGGTGGGAGAGTCTTTAGTAAGACAGCATTGCTCTATATAAACCATACTAATGTCAATACTTGTCGATTGGTGGAATCCTGATGAAGAAGGGGGGAAACACTTTGAAATGCATTGAATAAACCACCTTTGACTTATCAGACATCAGTTTGGATTTTCGTCTTTGTACAGCAGTGCAGGGTTTTCCAGTATTTTGATCCGGTTCCTGCACACTCATCTGACTTGGTGCATGTGGATTCTGCGACACTCATCTGGGCTTTTACAACTGGTTGAGGGTCACACAAGCTTACAAGGTAAACACGCAGCTCTGAGTGTACTCTCCGTTTATTGAGGTAGGACTCTTTAGGGCTTTTTTTATTCACAGCCATTTCATTCATAAAGAAGATGATTCAGGTAATAGAACCACAGAATGGTGGAGTTGGAAGGGACCCCCTGGGTCATCTGGTTCAACCCCCAGCTCAATGCAGGATTCACTAAATCACTCCTCTGTGTGAAGAACTCACCACCTCTCGTGGCAGCCTGTTCCACTCGCTGATCACCCTCACTGTCAAAACGTTTTCTCTAATATCTAATCTGTGTCTCCTCCCCTTCAGTTTCCTCCCATTGCTTCTAGTCTTTTCTTGTGCAATTGAGTTCAGGAGACTTGAGGTGGGGTCGGGTACTGGAATCTGAGGATGGTTTGTGTTCCATGGACGTGTGATACTGGCTTTAGTGAGTTGTATATAGTATAGGAAGGTGTGTGCACCAGACATCTATTACACACCGGTCGACCTGTTGAGATTTGAAACAGAAGACACATCAGGAATATGATGGTGATCTTTCTCCTCAAGCCTCTTCTCTGCCATCTGTTTGGCCAGTTTTGCGTCAGTTTTGCCAGCAGTGTCTAATGTATTAATTTTTTAAATCTGTATACATGACTTAGGCCCCTTTCACATCAGCGGTATTAGAAAAACGCGGCAGTTGCTGTGAAAAAAACGCATCTGCCTCCTAACCGTCACACTTGCGTTTCACCTGCGGCAAGCCCCATGCATTATCTATGGGTCTTGCGGCAGTTGCGGCAAGTGCGGTATAGTTGTGGTTTCAGCACTTGCAGCACATGCGGTTTTTTCGCGGCCGCATCTGCCGCAAGTGCCGGAACCGGACTTGCCGCACCTGCCGCACACTTACTGCAAGCCCCATGGATAATGCATGGGGCTTGCCGCAAGTGCGGCCGTTATGCGGTAAATGCAGCAGATGCGTTTTTTTTCACCGCAACTGCCGCATTTTTCTAATACCGCTGATGTGAAAGGGGCTTAAATGAGCAGCTTACAAACAGAAGCCATTTGAAGAATGGTCAGGTCACTTCTTTAGGCTTCGAAAGCTGTGAAGCCACAAAAAGAGGTTAAAAGAAGATATAGTTAGGCTGGCTTCAGACTGCGTGTCTGATCCGATCCGTAGCTGTCCGCTTGAGGCAGACAGCCGCGGACCGGATCAGCACACAGGACGGGGACTATTATGCCCTCCGATCCTGTGTGCAGCCGCACGCAGTTCCCGCTGCTAATAGGTGAGGACCGGGGCGCCGCGGTCCTGACCTGTCAGCTGGTTCAGCTGCGTGCGGCTGCACACAGGATCGGAGGGCATAATACCCCCCGTCCTGTGTGCTGATCCGGTCCGCGGCTGTCTGCCTCAAGCGGACAGCTACGGATCGATCAGACACGCAGTCTGAAGCCAGCCTAAGTGATTTTGACATCACAGTGCAGAAATTAATTGTTTGCAGCATTTTTAAAGGCAGATTTCAGGCAGAATCTGTCTACAAACGACGCCATGTGCACATACATTTAGTGCGATTACCCAACGTAAACCTCCGACATGTGCACCTGTATAACTGGTCAAAAGGTTCCATTGTAATAAAAAGAATATACTGTACAATATACAGTACATCTCAATAAATGATATCAAAAAGTTAATTTATTTCAGCAATTCAATACAAAAAGTGAACATATATTATATAGTCATTACACACAGAGTGATCTATTTCAAGTGTTCATTTCTGTAAATGTTGATGATTATGGCTTACAGCCAATGAAAACCTAAAAGGTCATTATCTCTGAAAATCAAAGTAGGGAGGATGAAGGGTTAAAATCCGTGTGGCCATATTCCACGAGTCATCAAAGTGTGAATATAATGTTGATTTATTAGTCAATGCTTTTCAGGGCTCCCAGAAACGGCCTGAAACATGGCAATATGATATTGATTATTGATCTGAGGAAGGGTCAGGGAGCCCTGAAATGCGTTGACTTATAAATCGATATTATATTCACTCTTTGATATCTGCGTGGTTTTTAACCCTTCACCCTCCCTACTCTATATGCACCACGCCAGGGACTGACGCTCACAACCACACAAGGTGAAGCCTCTGATACCTATTTAGGTCATATTTTATCTCTCAGACCCTTCATCCTCCCTATTTTAATTTTCTGAGATATTGACCATTGGGTTTTCATTGGCTGTAAGCCATAATCATCAACATTAACAGAAATAAAGATTTGAAATAGATCACTCTGTATGACTCCCTAATAGAAGTCTTTCACTTTATGTATTGAATTACCGAAATAAATTAACTTTTTGATATTGTAGTTCATTAGGATGCATCTGTATATTTTTTGTGGTTGACCCCTGATGGAATGTGCAGTCCGCATCACTGTGCTTAAAAAACCTCTCCAATAGGAAGTCATTTAGTCAGAGCCAGCCTACTGCTGAACGTGTCCATGTGGATGCTGAAAAGTAAAGCAGGTGTGAGTCTAATATTGCGCTTATTGGCCAGTGCGAAAATTGCAAGGTTTCTGAATTTGGTGTTTAAAGCGGTTGTCCAGAATTCTATAAACAAGGCTGATTTTTATAAAAACAGCGTCAGTGCGATATTGCAGGTCATCTCCATTTACGTGAACAGGTCTGTGCTGTAATACCACATGCAACCTGCAGACAGGGGAGGCGGTGTCTTTGACAGAATGCAATAAAGTTGTAATAATCCTGAATACCCCTTAAATAGATAACCATTTAACCAAAAACACATTGCCTTGGTCTACCGGGAGGCGGCCTTGAATCCTAGACCACCTCTACAATCAACATTTTGACAAATGGGCATTTGTACGGTAAGTAGAGAATAGTCACATAGACAACATTGATTTTGGCGGACAATTCGTCCTTTTTATGAACAATGATTTTATTCTCTAATGAAAAGACAAGAAAATTTAACAACAGGAAAAGCGAGAAGCGAAGCTCTTAACACATTTAATTACATTATTTAAGAAGAACAAGGGAGCCCCCCGATGGGTGCGGACCCTTATTACACAGTGTTGTGGATGAGGTTAGCAAGGAGCAGGCGGACGTATCCTCATCACTTCAGAGAGTGATGGTTCATGCCATCGTTATTGGGTGATGAGAATGTGACCTAATGGAGAGAGTCATCTTAGGCTGGCTTCACACCACGGTATGATCCGATCTGGGGCTGTCCGGTGTAAACCAGACAGCCCCGGACTGGTTTTTGGCCCCATAGTAGCCTATGGGGCCGGATGGAGCCGGATAGCAGCTCTCTGCCATCCAGTTTCATCTCTGCGGTGGAATCTGAAAGAATTCAGATTGTTCTCCCTGGACACAAAAATGTTGCTTGCAACGTTTTTTGTGTCCGGAGAGAAAAATCTCCCCAAATAGCCGGAACCTGAATCCGCCCGGATTGTCACGGATTCTCCCGGATCCGGGGCAATCCGGTTCTCACTAACATGGGAGCCTATGGGGCCGGATTGCCCCGGTCCGGGCGAATCCAGGAACTGGATTCCGGCGGCTGCACGCCGCTGGTGTTTCAGGACCGCGGCTAGCTCCATGCTAGCCGCGGTCTTGAAAAATCAGTAGCTGCGGCTGCAATTACAGCGATCCGGCAGCACACAGGACCGGAGGGCACATTTGGCCCTCTGGTTCTGTGTGCTGATCCGGTCCGGAGCGGTCAGGTTCATGCCTGACAGGCCCGGACTGGATCTTACCGTGGTGTGAAGCCAGCCTTAAAAAATTAAAAATGTAAGAAGTACAGCTTTCTTTCTTGGATAAAACATGGACACTCCCTGAGAGACGGTGTGGTTGCTAAAGTAAAGAAAGAGTTCTACATTTGGTACATTTTGGGCACAGTCTATGAAGCTTCATGTTATCGTGGGGGGAAGGAAACTGGAGATATTGAGATATTAAAAAAGTCTAAATTTAACTGATCACTATGAAGAAATTGTTATACAGAACTCCAAACCTCATATACAGATAGTGAGACTCTGTCAACCCTCTGATCGCCACTTGGATGTTGCATACTGTGTATACATTGTAATCACTTACATAACAAATGCCCTGATATCTGCTTTAAATCATTTACAATTTTTCTCATTAGTATTTTTTGTTCAGATTTGTTCATCTTGGTGCTGCATCTAATTCAGGGGCATCTCAATAAATTAGAAAATCATCAACAAGATCTTTCAGTAATTCTATACATAATGGAAATACATATACCTCTTCTGTAGAGTCATTACACACAGAGTGATCTATTGCAAGTGGTTTTTCTGTTAATGTTGATGATTATAGCTTACAGCCAATGAAAACCCAAAGGTCATTATCTCAGAAAATTTGAATAACGAACACAAAACACCTGCAAAGGCTTACTAAGCGTTTAAAACGGTCCCTTAGTCTGGTTCAGTGAGCTACACATTCATGGGGAAGACTGCTGACTTGACAGATGTCCAGAAGGCAGTCATTGACACACTCCACAAGGAGGGTAAGCCACAAAAGGTCATTGGAAATCAAGATCCTGAGTCTGGAGGAAGAGTGGAGAGGTCACAATCCAAGCTGCTTGAGGTCTAGTGTGAAGTTTCCACAATCGGTGATGGTTTGGGGAGCCATGTCATCTGCTGGTGCAGGTGCACTGTGTTTTATCAAGAGCAAAGTCAGCGCTGCCACCTACCAGGACATTTTAGAGCACTTCATGCTTCCCTGTGCTGACAAGCTTTTTGGAGATGGAGACTTAATTTTCCAGCAGGACTTGGCACCTGTCCACACTGCCAACAGTACCATTACCTGGTTTACTAAACACAGTATGACTGTGCTTGATTGGCCTGCAAACTCGCCTGACCTTAACCACATAGAGAATCTATGGCGTATTGTCAAGAGGAAAATGAGAGACACCAGACCCAACAATGCAGATGAGCTGAAGGCTGCTATCAAAACAACCTGGGCTTCCATAACAGCTCAGCAATGCTACAGGCTGATCACCTCCACGACACGGCACACTAATGCAGTAATTCATGCACAAGGAGCCCCGACAAAGTATTGAGTGCAGTTACTGTACGTACCTTTCAGCAGGCCCACATTTATGAGTTAAAAATCATTATTTCAATTGGTCTTATATTCTAATTTTCTGAGATAATGACTTTTGAGTTTTCATTGGCTGAAAGCCATAATCATCAACATTAACATAAATAAACACTTGAAATAGATCACTGTAATGACTATATAATATATGAGATTCAGTTTATGTACTGAAATACTAAAATTAATTATCTTTTTGATGATATTCTAATTGAGTGAGATGCACCTGTATGTGTTACAATAGAGGCTCTGGATAAAACCTTCCCCCTCTAGCATGCGACAATCTAGTTCCTTCTTACTCTCCTGCAGGAGTTCTCTCCTTCTTCTCTATATTACTGCAGAGGCTTTGCTCCTTACTGGATAAGCAGGCCAGAAAGCTGTGTCTATTGGTTGCTCTGCGAAGGCCCGTGAGGAAAGTGACTGAGCATGTGTGTCCACCAGCACTCATCTCATTGGCTGGACATGCATAATGCTCAAACTATGAGCACTAGGTGGCACCGGTCTAAGAATGAAGTGTTATGATTCTTTGACTTGCACATGGCAAGTCTTGTTCATTTTTTATTTACTTTATGCAATAATATAGTATAGTTAATGATGAGGCAAACCATTTAATAGCAGAACCAGATGCAATGGTCTTTATCTGGTGTAGCTACAATCAGGAATTGTAGAATTTAATTCTGAAGGAGCAACAAGTAAAATAAAACATATTAATTCTGAAGGAGATTTGAAGCAGATTTGCAAATCCGACCCTTATGGTGCTGTCACACAGCACGATCTGGCCAGCGATGTCGGAAGCGATGCGCGGGTGCCCGCTCGCTTCCGACATCGCTGGCCAGCTGTCACACAGCATCGCTGCGGCCGGCGATGTCGCAGCGACGCGGGCGGTGACATCTCTCGCTGGGCTGGGCCTCAGCCCAGCGAGTGATCCGCAGCAACGCTGCGGTATAGGCTGGATCGCCGCCAACATCGCTCTGGCGATGTCACACGGCGCGATCCAGCCTTATCTCAGGTCGCCGGTTGCCAGGTTTATGGTTCTTCCCGTAAACCTGTCAACCTGCGACCAGCGATAAAACGCGGTCGCGCCGCTCATTTACACAGCGCGACGTCGCTAGCGACATCGCTGATATGTCACTTTTTCGGCGATGTCGCTAGCGACGTCGCCAGGTGTGACAGCACCTTTACAGTCCTAGCATGGATGGAATTAGCCGTTTATCTGAACTAGCCACAGGCCTCCTGTCCAATATTATTAGCATTACAGCAGGGGTCCACCTGTGTTTAGCATTGGATGCAATATGCTGAAGTCCCTCAGCTCTTGTTCTGCTGTGAGCTAAAGGTGCTGTCACACTTGGCGACGTCGCTAGCGACATCGCCGAAAAAGTGACGTATCAGCGATGTCGCTAGCGATGCTGTGTGACAGCTGGCCAGCGATGTCGGAAGCGAGCGGGCACCCGCGCATCGCTTCCAACATCGCTGGCCAGATCGTGCTGTGTGACAGCACCATGAGTGTCAGTGTGCTGTGATCCGTCCTGTGATCAGATCACAGCAGCGGAGGAGAGGGAGAGATTAATCTCCCTATCTCCTGCTTTGCCGACCTTGCCCCATATCGCAAGGCACTCGGGTGACATCCGAATGCATTGCAATGTGTCACACGTACCCAATGACTTGTATAATCTAATATAGAAGAAATGAAGACATCCAGCCTTATATAAAGGTTTTTCCAATCTTTATTACAACAGATGTTAGCTTTGTTGGGCCTGTGTCTAGAGCTCCCCCATATGCTATTGATAGCTGCCAGCAGGGATCTCACCCAACATCTCTGGTTTCATATCTCTTACAGAACAAAAGAACTGTCAGTCCAAAATCAGACATGCCGGGTCCTTATCTCCACCGACGTCATCTGCTGTGGAAGAGTCAAGGCCCCCCCATACACAGACTGACCGGAGAACCTGTTGATACTGATGGGTTTGGCTGATGTTAGTCTAATGTGGGACCTGTAAAGCTATATAGATGACTGACTGTTCCGCTCACATCCCACACTGATGAAGATAGTTGGTAAGGTTGTTGTAACATCCTCAACATTTTTTTTGACCAACAGGTGAACCACTAACTGATTCACATGTCCATCTTAGGCCGGCTTCACACCACGATTTTCGGCTGTCAGATTCTGTCCAGTGTTTTGCAGAATGCACCAGACAGAACCTGACAGCCCCAGACAAAACTGAACTGGAGGGCAAATATGCCCTCCAATCCTGTTTTCTGCCAAAATCAGCGGCTCCCGCTATCCAGTGCTAAAATTTCAGCATATCAGCTGGAGGGTGCTCCAGGTGCTGAAATTTCAGCTGCGGCTCTGTTAGCTGCGCTGTCCAGGTGCTGAACGAGCGTGGCTTGAATTTCAGAGCTGCCGCTCTTTCAGCACCTGGTGTCCGGGAACCAGCCGATTTTTTGACGGATCCGGCACCATAGACTACCATGTTATTGGGCGCTGGATCACCCCAGATCTGGTTTTGTTCAATTTTTTTGTGTCCGGGCCAAAAAACGAAAACAGACGGATCCTGCTTACAGACAGCAAGCCGGATGGCAAATAGCTGCCGTCCGGCCCATAGGGGTACAATGGGGCCAATATCGGATCCGGGGCTGTCCGATTCACATGGGACAGTTCCGGATCCAAAAAATCGTGGTGTGAAGCCGGCCTTATACTAAGTTATTCCATTTTGCCTGATATTAATTGGGTGTTTGTGTTGAGAACAGTCCAAAGCTTTTTTTTCTAGTTTCATTTAAAAAGAACAGCTATAACGTTTATACGAGTATACAACAAAACGCTGTAAACTTGTAACAAATTCTGGCTAAGAAACTTCGTTTATTTGTGAGCCAAATTTATTATGTATTTTGGAGACTTTTGGCATTTAACAATTTCGAAGCGTATATAAGAACATATTGGTGCAAATGTGCAGTGGCATAAATGAGAAAAGTTTGTCTGAGGCTGTAGAAACGCTATGTGAAATGCATGCGAGATACTTGTACGAGTCTCACATGACTCACCCGGAATGGCCGCCCTCTCTCTGGACTGGAGCTCGTCAGCTGCTTGTGTTTCTATGCAGCTGACCCACTCGGCGGCTGGGCGAGTCATGCATCTAGCAGCATCTCACATAGCATGTCTATGACCTAATGTTGAGATTCCCCACATTTTATCATGTTCCGTGCCATTTTAGTATATTCGGTCTATTTAACAATCTTGAAAAATGATGCATCCTGTAATAGTAATAAAAATTTATGAAGGGAACGGTCATGTCCTTTTTTTGTTTTAAACTGCCCCAATGTCATTTAGATCATGTACTGAGCATCACTAAACTGGTTTAAAAAAAATCCATATATTTATCATAAATAGCATTTAGATACTTAGTGTTTGCATTATGCACCTGCACAAACAGTCATTGGGGTGAATACTTCAGCTCCACTTCAGTCATGTTATTTCATGCCCCCCCCACATTGATGTGACTGTCCGAGCATCATGGTAATCTCCCTGAATCCCGCACTTGAGCAGTTACTAGCGATGCAGTTACTAGCCATGGCCCATTCATGTGTCCTGTATATACATGGAGTATGTCCCCAGATTAATTTGTGAGTGCTCCGGGTCTTCTGACGTCACGTAAGGTTCGCACACGCAAAGCACGTCCCCGATACTGCGGTCAATGTCCTCCGTCGCACTGCACGCATCCTGTCCCGGAGCATGCGCACATCACAAGTGTCTGGGACATAATGCACACCGATTCAGGGCACGTGTCTGGGCCATGGCTAGTAACTGCACAAGCGCGGTATTGCAGTGATGCAGGGACAGTCACGGCAAAGCGGGGGTGTGACTGCTTTTTTTGAAATCCCACGACCTAACAGGATTGACGTGACTAATTTCACTGGAAGTATCCACCCTGGTAACTGATTGTGCAGGTACCTAATGCAAACATATAGGTCTAAGCTTTTTTATGATAAATACATGCATTTTTGTTTAAACCAGGTTAGTGATGCACAAAGCATGATCTAATAACATTGGGGCGGTTCAAAAACAAAAAAGGACTTGATGGGTTCCCTTTAAACTCCATGGCAACTTTTAGCCATATAATGGTTATGGTAAAATGTCATATAAATGCAAGTATTGCACAATTTCCATATTTTGCTACAAGTGTAAAATGTTGTGGCCACTTGAGATATACTCAATGTAGGGATTCTTGTGATTATTATACAACTTTTCCCTATAATGAAGCCTTAAGGTCACGGTCACCTTCAATTACTGCTACAAAAGTTGCAGTGTGGCCCAAAACCAAACCTTGAACAAATCCCTATTAAAACAATTTTCTATTGGTTATATTAATTCAACCCTTTAACGGGAATCTGTCCCATCTGAAAACAGCATGATTTAGCAAGAGACCCTGATTCCAGTGATGTGTCACTTACTGAGCTGCTTGCTGTAATTTTGATCTGCAGATCTGCCAGTTCTCTGAAAGTTGAGCTCTGCATTACCCCACCCACATCACTTATTAACAGCTTTCTGTGTACACCAGTGTTTCCCAAACTCCATCCAGTCCTCGCGGCCCCCAACATGTCATGTTTTCAGGATTTTATTGCACAGGTGATGCCTTGATAATGATTCCATTACCTGTCCAAGCCTAAGGAAATCTTGAAAACGTGTCCTGTTTGGGGCCACGAGGATTGGAGTTTGGGAAACACTGGTGTACACTGTGCATAGGCAGAAAGCTGCCAATCAGTGGTAGCGGTACAAAGCTCTTGAATATGGAAAACAGCAGGTTTAATAGTCCTCTAATGATAAAGCTGTGATTTATCAAAGATACAGCAAGCAGCCTCGTAAGGGACACATCGCTGGAATCAGGGTCTCCGCTCTCAGACTAGGTGGTAAAAACATATTGACCGATTCCCTTTAAATTAAGCTTTGCACCCACTATGCTGCAGAACTGATGCCATAGCATTAATCCCAGAATACTTGCCTGCAGCACTGAATCACAGTGGAAAGGTGAATGTCGTACATGATCAAACATCGCTATCTAAACAACGACTTAAGCAGAAACACATAATGAATGCCCGTATAGGTTTTTTTTTTTTAATAATATGATTGTAATAAATTGATATCACATTCCAAAATAAATCTTTCTATCTAGCTCCCTATTATTTTCAGGTGGGCGCATTGCTTACCTAGAAATTTACACACACTTCCCATAAAAACGAACTAGAAATCGGGTGCATATCTGCAGGCAGAGTCCTATATTCACAGGTGCATTACAAAAATGTACAAAAAAAGGTAAATAAATAATGTAAAAAGTATACGTCCTTACACATAGAGGAAGCTAGGACTAAACACAACAATGCCTTGGAATACGATGGGTCATATGACGGAGTTGGAAGCAAAGTCATTGGAAGGTCGTTACTTATGTACATCGAGAGATCTGGCTTCTCGTTGATGGGTCTTAGCCAAAACACAAGCGCCCCCTAGTGGCCGTGAAAATCGTCAAAAACATCAAATCCAAAAAGAGACAAAAATCCAGTGAAGCCATGTAACATCACACGGGGGACGGGGAGGCCTGACATGCGGGCGAAGCGTTGGATTATTGCGTAGGCAGCCTTAACCTGGCAGAAGCTGGTGATTGTGTGTTGTACCATTTGGAAGGCGCTTTATTTTATTTTTTTTTTGTTTCTATCTGTATAGATTAGTGTTACTTTGTTATAATAAGCGGTAAAAACGAGATGGACAGAAACATGTCCCGTTCAGGTAGAAGACAGAGGCACGGCTTAAAAAACAGCTGATCAAACACGTCAGCAACATAAAAAACAAAAATACACAAGCTCTCGTATGTACATTGCATCATTATGTACAGATCAACCTGTAGAGTGTGTGCAATCATGTATACAATACCCATATTGTACATGTCCCCAGCATATTGGACTGGGTGTGACCTGAAACGTTGCTGGGACCTTTGAGGAGTTGATTTAGTGGAATGCTTCTTGGTTGGCTTCCTTGGCTTGAGGTTCGTGTGAAGACCGGCGGCGCCGTCGTACCGTCAGAAAGGGACATGCAGTCGAGGGGGATCCAAAAAGCTGAACGGTACCAAGACCCGAGCGTGTCCATCATACGCATTGTCATCTCTGAGGGGAGTTGGCTTTGGAGGGTGACAGCGGCCCCGAAGACGTAGAGTGATGGACGGGAGAGGAGGGATACTTGATAGGACTCATGGAATCCGTAGACTGGAGCTTCCATACAAGCTCCTCATTGGTGCGGCTTAACCTCTTCTTCTCCTTGCTCTCTTTTTCAACACTCTCTTGTAGGTTGGCATTTTCAACTGATAATTGCCTAAAGTATAAAAACAAAAAGTTGTCAAGTTATAACATAACACAAAGGAATTCTGCTCCAGAACAGAAGCTAGCTTTTCTATAAAATGCCCACGGGTGTAATGGTTTTTAATGAACTACAGTTTTTATGTATTTTATCAGTTCTAAAGAAAACCATGCTGGTCATCATACAATAAAAACGTACACGTGATATACAGGAGCAGCTCAATGAATTAGGAGATCATCAAAAAGTTACAAAAACTACTTTAGTCTACCGCCATCAGGTGTCATGAAAAAGAAATCTCAGAGTCACTGGGACAGAGGTTATCACATAAAAGGAACACGTCAGATTTAAAGGAAGGCTCTGTCACAAAGGGGTTAATATTGCACGTATTCTTTTTCATTATTGGATGATTGTTCAGAGATCTGACCTGGTGACTGCTACATTCTGATCGATGCGGGCCCTCATATCTTCATTCTGCTGCTGGAGAACCTGTATTCTTTCTTCCAAGACAACATTTATTTCTGCCTATAAATGGAACATTATTAATAAATCATCCCAATGACGCAGGACACTGTACAATCACCTGAAGAGAGCGTATGCAATTTCTAATTTACACATGAAAATCATGGGAGGCAAGAAAAAATAAGACCGACTTCTATTCTAGTGTCTTATAATGATGAGATTTTCATATGTCTGTTTATATTTTACATATAATGTAATCAATAGGAAACAACAATTCCATCTTTTAGGTGCTTTTTTTCCCCAATATTTTGCACTAAGATTCAAATTAGGAATGTTCATTCACAGTACTGCTAAGGGGAATCAGGTTTTTGCTATGTAATCTGAGTGCAGCCTGATGTAGGGGCAGAGACTCTGATTCCAGCGCTGTATCACTAAAGGTAGTGTCACACGTGGCGATGTCGCCCGCGACATCGCCGAAAAGTGAAGTAACAGCGAAGTCGCGGGCGATATTGCAAGTGCGTCGCGCTGTGTGACAGCGCGACACAACTGCAAATTATCGCTGGTCGCAGGTTGACAGGTTTATGAACATGTTCATAAACCTGTCAACCTGTGACCAGCGATTAGGCTGGATCGCGCCGTCTGACACTGCCGTCTGACACAGCCTATATCGCAGTGATCCTGAGCCATCGCTCGCTGGGCTGAGCCCAGCCCAGCAAGCGATGGCTCCGCCCACATCGCCGCCGCGTCACCGGCAACGTCGTGCCGTGTGACAGCTGGCCTGCGATGTCGGAAGCGAGCGTGCACCTGCACATCGCTTCCGACATCGCAGGCCAGATCGCCACGTGAGACACCACCTTTACTGAGCTGCTTGCTACCATTTGGATAACATTCCTTTTTTCTCTGCTGCAGATGTAGCACTTCTCTGAATGCTGAGCTCTTTTAACCCTACCCACCCCACTGATTGGCAGCTTTCAGTGTACACTGCAGTAGCAGAAAGCTGCCAGTCATTGAGTGGGCGTGGTTACACAGCAGGAGGACTACATGGTATGAGACAACTAGTCATGTAATAATAATCTTCAGCTGATAAAACACTGCTTTTATTGAAATTGCATCCAGCAGCCCAGTAAGTGACATCACTGGAATCAGGTTTTGTGCCCTTACATTATGCTGCACTCAGATTACATAGCAAACCCTGTTGACAGATTCTTGTAAAAGTATTAGTATTTATCTAAATAGTCTAAATTCTACCGTATAAAACAGCCAAATCATGTAACTTGAAGCTCATGGGCCCCGATGCAAAAGCTCCAACGGGGCCCCCAATTATTGCAAATCTTTAATAGCATTAGTGTTTTTCTATAGGACAAAGGGACTTTTGGGGCCCCCCCAGGCTTCAGGGCCCGGGTGGGATTGCAACTCGTGCACCTGTTGTAGTTATGCCCCTGCATGCAACCAAAACTGTACTTGAATACAATGGTGGAACAAGAAGCTTTGGGATTCTTACACCACCAGTCAGTTGATGTATCAGAGTCTCCGCGTATCATGTACAATAATTCACTAGATTTACTTCAGCTGTTTGGAGCCTCAATCCACACAATGCACAGAATGAGGGGAGGTAAGTAGTTTTTTTTTAATTTGTTTCAGTCATGCTGTGAGCACCATACAGTATAGAGATTGGCATCATTCTGTGTGTGCGGTGGGGTGAAGAGAAGGGTAGGGGACTGTACTATGTATGTGCCACAATAAATGGCCCTCATCTTGTATTTAAAAGTCGGGAGAAATGTGTGACCGAGCTTACTCCACTGAATATTTTAATTTTAAGGAGAGGAAAATTAGGATTTTTTGTACGAGTCTCCTAGATTTGTATGTATGCGTTTGCTCATAAATCAAAAGAAATGTTGCCTCAATATGGACAAAATCTTAATAATAAAAAGGTACAGATGTTCTGGGGATTCCATTCTGCAGACAGATGAAAAAAAAACCTGGAATTTTTAGGGTTTATAACTCAGCAGTAAATCTGGAATAGGAATAACAAAGCAAAGCCTGTAAAGAACACCCTTCCTAAAGAGAAGCATGAGGGTGGCTCTGTGATGATCTTGGTTTGCTGGAAAACAACATGTGGAATGCAAGATGGATTCAGCCACGAAATCCTAGGAAAAAGGCAACGGCTTCAGTAAAGAAGCAAAAGCTTGGGTGTTATTGAATCTTCTCAAACTCCAGAAGACGTCCTGGAAGATTGCCTGACTTGAAACTCATAAACTCTTTGGTGGCATTTGAAGGCAGAAGCATTAATGATCTGGACGCCATTGCCAATGGAGCTGGTGTCTCGCTATGCATCAAGTCTGCGGGAGGTGATAGCAGCCAACAGGCTCTGACTTCTGAAGATACTTGTCATAAGGGATGAATAATTCTGAGACTGCAACAGTCAGTAAAAGTGGAATTTTGTGTTGAATTTTGAGAAACAATGTGTCATATTAGTCGTATTGAGCTATGTACATTGTTCTTTGGTGGTCGATTGCAAACAGCAGAAAGTTTGTAAATTTGGCTAATAAACCTGATTTCCAAATGGTAGGATGTGGGAGACAACATATTTGATGCTACAGTATGTAAAGCTTGCAATGAGCATCCCTCGCTCTACTACGGTAGACACAGCCCATTCCAGCCATGTTGTATGTAGATCGCCCTGGTCACCCATTCCTGATCACTTGGTTTGCAGCAGAAATAAAATGATAAAATGATGACATCCTGGAGGATTTTCTATATGCAAAAGTGCAAATTCTAAACAAAGGCATTATCTTTCCAAAATATACAAGATACTCCATCTACAGTCCCAGCGTCTTTCCTACAGGCCCTGTATACATTATACGAGACAGAATACGGATAGTTTTAGAACCAATCATCCCATCTCTATAGCGGTTTCTGGGATTAGGCGAGAACAACTTCAAGTGCGACCCCAGAAAGAAAACTTAGTTTCCTAAATGTACTCACCAGCTTCTCTAGTTCCATTATCCTCTTTTCCTGCTCATGGATTAACTGGTTTTTCATCTCTAAGACTTGTTTAATGCTGATCAAGTCATCATCTAAGTGCCGGTATGGAGCCAGAGCAATCTGTGAGACGGGAATATTCGGCAGTGTTAGCAATATGGGGTGATTGTGGTAATAAGTGTACTATATACTTAATATAAATGAAGCAATCAAAATATAGAACATTGAAGTATTTTACATACAGTGCTGATAACCATGCTAATACCAAAGCCATCAATTTTGGAGGGATCTTTCCGAGTCTAATGTGTACGGGGCTCTCCAGACTGTCAGCCATTGACAGATACAAGGGGATCAAGATTAATCAACTGGATGTTGTAATCCCCACAGTCCAACCTGCTAAAAGAGGGGATTTGACAGAAGAGGTCTTCCCTCTATACCCTAAAATACATAGGTTTATTGGTTAGGCTGGTTAAATCGTGATATAGCCAAGAGTCAGGTCTAGTATATGTTGCCAGACATTTACAATGGTAAATACATTATACAGTAACTTCATAACATACGATTTCATTAGAACTGAGGCTGGTTTCTCAATGACGTTTTTCGGCATCATTGTGAATAGGTCACAAACTGGTTGCGCCTGCATCCATTTTCGACCCCATTGGTTTTCATTGGGCCGGAGACACTTGCAGGTCATCCAGTTGTGTCCAGTTTGCCCTGAATCCAGGTGGAAGAGGTGTCCTCCATGAAAAAAAAACGTCAACCCCCAGATCCAGGACACCCCAGCTAAAATCTGAACGGGGGTCTATGAGTCACGGAGTGATCTGGACTCCAGATCCCGGTAGATCTAGATTTGCAGTCCGTGCTCAATGTTCTGCACATGCGCAGAACACATTTCTAAATGACACGCCCCAAGGGAACCTGTCATTTAGCAACTACCGCATCTCTGTAAAATATGCAAACTGGGTGTTGGAGCATCCAGTTTATCATTGAGGGGGAATCCAGGGGCATGCATGCTTTTCCTGCATGCCTCCGAATTTAAAAATATGGTAGTGTCAAACAAGCCTTAAAGGGAATCTGTCAGCAGGTTTTTGCAATCTCATCTGACAGCAACATAATGTAGGCAAAGAAACCCAGAAATCAACGATGTATCACAGATTACTGGCTGAAATCAAACCATAGATGTCCTTATATTAAGTTATATGTAATAATGAGAAAGGAGACGGGGCAAAAGTAATAAACACACAAAGAATAAGTGGTGCAAAAAGCCATGAAAAGTCATGACATCAGATGAAATCTATCAGTAATTAGAAAACAATCCTACCACTTATTGAAAAATAATATCACCTGGATCAACTAATGGCCTATACAAGGTGTCTCATTACCAAGGTGCCACACAAGAAACATATCATGATGGCTAAAACCAGCGAGCTGTCTCAAGACCTTCACAACCTTTGTATTGAAAAACATACTGATGGCATTGGTTACAGAAAAAATTATAAACCACTGAAGGTTCCAGTGAGAACTCTTAGGGAAAGAACCATAAACTGGCCATGACCGGATGCTTCCCACAAAATTTTAGACAGAGGAGTGAAAAGAATTATCAGAAGCGTTGTACAATAGCCAAGAACCACCTGTTGAGAGAGGCTGAATGATCTGGAATCAGCAGGTATAATTCTTTCAAAGACAATAAGTGATGCGTTCACCCTCCATGGCCTGTATACAAGCTCACCACGCAAGACTCCATTGCTCAACAAAGAGCATTTAAAGTTTGCTCAACAACATTTAGACAAACCTGTGAAATACTGGGAGAATTCAGCCTGGTCAGATGAGACAAAAATTAAACTCTTTGGATGCCATAATGCATACTATGTTTGGAGGCCAAAAAGCACTGCATGTCACCACAAAATACCAAGTTTGGAGGTGTGAACATCATGGTGTGGGGCTATTTTCAGCATTGGGGCCCCTGACTGCCAAAATTTTGGGGCCCCCCTGAGACTCCGCCCAGCCTCCACCCCCTTAGACTCCGCCCAGACTCCACCCAGGCTCCACCTCCACCCTAGATCCGCCTCCACCCAAACATACATTACATATATAGTGAAAAATTGGAACAGCACCAAAAATTACCTCAATTTATGTGCAAAGCTTTCCCAACTAGCAATCCAGATGGTTCCTTACAATAGATTAAAAAAAGAAAAACAGCACAAAAAAATAGAAAAAAGTGGACTTTATTGCCCAATGCTGGCCACGCCATTGGGTAATAAAGTCCACTTTTTTCTATTTTTTTTGCTGTTTTTCCTTTTTTTACACTCTCTCTATTATATATTACACACACACACACACACACACACACACTTGAGACTGCTGTGGGCTGAATACACAATAGCTGTATCAGTCACGGTTCTGACGATTCTTGGTGCCAGCACCAATCTGTCCACGGTGTTTCTGGAGAGCTGCAGCTTGCAGATCGCTTCAGGGTGCCCCTTCCTGATCACCAGCGCTCCGGCATTCAGCCTGCTGAGCGCTCAAACAACCCGGTGCACACTTCCAGTTAGCGGTTCATCAATTCATCAATCGTAGGATCAACGGTGTTTATTCCCTCTTCGTGTGGTCTTACATGGTGCGGGTGGGAGGACGGGGGGTTCTCAAAGGCGATGGCCGTTTCACACTGCAAGTGGCGCTTCAACAGGCATATAGTCCACCATATGCCTGTTGACTATATGCCTGTTGAAGCGCCACCCCACGAAGAGTGAATAAACACTGCTGATTGTGTGTTGCAACTTCTTTTCTATAACGCTAAACACAATAGCTGTATATACAGTACAATAGAGAATACAGAATAGAGACAGCTGCTACCTTGTGACACAAGAGAGATGGCTGCGGACCGTATACACAATGGAGACTGCTGCTGGCTATACATACAATAGAGAATACACAATAGAAACTGCTGCTGGCCATACACAATAGAGAATACACAATAGAAACTACTGCTGGCCGTACACAATAGAGATGGCTGCCAGCCATATAGACAAAATCCCAACAGCTTCCCTCCATTCCGACAGCCTTCCTCCATCCTGACAGCCTCCTTCCATCCTTCCTCCATCCCGACAGCCTCACTTCATCCTTCCTCCATCCCGATAGCCTCACTTCATCCTTCCTCCATTCTGACAGCCTCCTTCCATCCTTCCTCCATCCCAACAGCCTCACTTCATCCTTCCTCCATCCTGACAGCCTCCCTCTATCCTTCCTCCACCGTGATAGCCTCCCTCCATCCAAACAATGTCCCTCCATCCTGACAGCCTCCCTCCATACTTCCTTCATCCCAACAGCGTTCCTCCATCCCGACAGCCTCCCTCTATCCTGACAGCCTCCCTCTATCCTGACAGCCTCCCTCCATCTTTCCTCCATCCTGACAGCCTCCTTCCATCCTTCCTCCATCCCGACAGCCTCCTTCCATCCTTCCTCCATCCTGACAGCCTCCTTCCATCCTTCCTCCATCCCAACAGTCTCACTTCATCCTTCCTCCATCCTGACAGCCTCCTTCCATCCTTCCTCCATCCCGACAGCCTCCTTCCATCCTTCCTCCATTCTGACAGCCTCCTTCCATCCTTCCTCCATCCCAACAGCCTCACTTCATCCTTCCTCCATCCTGACAGCCTCCCTTCATCCTTCCTCCATCGCAGTAGCCTCCCTCCATCCCATCAACGTCCCTCGATCCTAACAGCCTCCCTCCATACTTCCTCCATCCCAACAGCGTTCCTCCATCCTGACAGCCTCCCTCTATCCCAATAGCCTATTCCATCCTGACAGCCTCTCTCCATCCTTCCTCCATACCGACAGCCTCCCTATCTCCCGACAGCCTCCCTATCTCCCGACAGCCTCCCTATCTCCCGACAGACTCCCTATCTCCCGACAGACTCCCTATAGCCCGCCAGCCTCCCTCCCTATATCCCCACTGCCTCCTTCCCTATATATGGCCCCCTATTCTGTACATTGCCCCATCCCTACCCCGGACCCCCCATAACTTACCATTGGGGAGAGCTGTGGATGCGGAGCAGGGGTGTCGGAGCCCGGAGGGCACATCTGCAGGACTGGAGCTGCCTGCGGTGGAGTAGCTGCGGGCCTGCGGCAGCTAGCGGTGAGCGTCGCCATGTTCTTTGTGGCCGGCTGCATTCACTAACTGTACAGCTGGTCGGTGGAAGTTGAGACTTCAACAAAATGGCCGCGGCTAGATGGAGACCACGGCCATTATGTAGAAGTCTCAACCTCTACTGACCGGCTGTACAGTTTGTGGGCGCCGGCCAGAAAGAACATGGCGGCGCCCACCGCTCCCTGCCGCAGCTTCTCCCCGCAACTCCAGGGCCTGGCGGTGGTGATTAATGGGGGGGCCCTGCAAGACATGGGGGACGGGGCCCGGAGGAGCCTGCTCAAAATGGCCACGCCCCCTGGAGTCACGGCCAGGCCCCCCTGGGCTCGGGGCCTCTGACTCCAGTCAGGGCTGTCACCCCCTGATGGCGGCCCTGTGCAACACTGTCAAACTTCATAGAGTTGAAGAATAAACAAATGTACTGAGACACTCTTAACAAAAATCTGCTGACATCTACCATAATGATGAAGATGAAACGAGGGTGGACATTTCAGCAAGACAATGATCCCAAACACACAGCTAAGAAAACTCTCAGTTGGTTTAATGGTGGGGTTACACGTCCCGATATCGCGGCGATATCGGAGGCAACGCCGCGGGAGCGCGCATTTTTATCGCATCGACGGTTTACACGCTGTGATATCGGGAAACAACGTCCCTCCGATGTGTACGCCCACCAACCCAGTAACGACCATTTAACATGGGAGTTAATGGGTGAGGTGCGAGTACAGATCGGAGTTGGGCTGTCACACGCAGCGATGCTGGTACAACGGCCAAGCGATATCGGGGAGTTGAATAGCTCTGCTATTCAACTCCGATATCGTTTTGGCATTGTTCCAGCATCGCGTTGTACACTGAAACCGTACAACGCGCACCCGATATCGGCTCCAACTCGCAACCCACGTGACTTTTTGTCGGAGTTGGGTCGGAGTTGGACGCCGATATCGCGGCGTGTAAACCCACCATAAGAGAAAGAACATAAATCTGCTAGAATAGCTGAGCAGATCACCAGAGCTTAGTTCAATAGAAAATGTATGGAAGGAACAAAGCTCAGAGTTCATAGAAGGATCCACGTGTCCTGCAAGATATAAAGAGTGTTTGTGTGGAAGAATGGACAAAATCCACCAGAGCAATGGATGTGACTAGTTTCTCCACACAGCAGGCTTCTTGCAGTTGTCATCAAAAAAAGGATTTTGTATAAAGTTTTAAATACATTTCAGTAAGCGTGTTCAATACTCTTTTACTGTGTCATTTCTCATTACAACACATATATAAATTTATGGACATCTATGGTTTGATTTCTTTGTGTGGATTAGATGAATTGTTACTGACATCTGGTGAGTAATTCAGATCAATAGCACTTTTACAAAATAGGTGACGCATTCAATACTATTTCACCCGCTGGATCACAAATTTGTTAAATTAGCCTGGAGTTAAGGAAGCACAGTCAACGAAAACTGCAACTGCTGTGGTCTTAAAATTGCTTGCAAAATGATCACTTAATTTTGCAGGGAAAGCAGCTGTTTCACCTCCAAGACTGCGCTGCCATTACAATGGACCACATGGTTTGCGGGTGGAACAGCTGTTTCCCTACAAAATCAAATCAAAACCATAGAGGATAATGGCTCTCTGTATGGCCTTACCTGTACTGACCACGCTCCCTCTCACATCAGATTCATGATGGATTGCAATAATCATTTCTTTATTTATCCTGTGTCTTAGATTATTCAGTACAGGAAGGTTTGTCAGACGAGGGCCAATGTGATGCAGCCTGGCACAGAATCAGAGACATTTCTGCATACATATATTGTGTCTGGAATAATAAAACATTCTCTAAGGTTGGCATCCGCCGGCAGCAGATGTAGGAGGAATTTACTATGAATAATATCATCCGATTACTGCCAAGACTTAAAGGGGAACTCCACTATCTGAAAACAGGTTTACAACACCCCGGAGTTCATATCTAGATAAATTGGAGACCATCTTGTGAAGACTCCACTTTACTGATCTTATACAGCATTTTTATTACCCGGGATGTTTTATTCTCTGCTCTGGCAGATAGCTAAGACGTCAGTGCATTGTGATAACCAAGACAGTAAATGAATGTTGAGCAGAAGGTTTCTTTAATCTTTAAATAGTGAAATAATGACAGAATCCTAAATCAATACAATATAAATAAATAGAAGCACGTTATGACTACATTACCTCATCCCTAACTGCGCCAACTCATCCTGGCCGCGACATCCTTGGCTGCATCACCTCTTCACCGGACTGCACCTCATCCCTGAACTGCATCTCCTCCCCCAGACTGCATTGCATCACCTGGCTGCACCTCAAAAGTGGCCAACCACCCATCATTTTGAACTCACCCTCGTTACACCAGATCACCAGATCCCCGGCTACCTCTGACTCCAGCCACCTCTCCTCCCCTACTCACCCCACCATGTTCCCGCTTCTTCTCACCTTCACTCCCATCCTTCTCCACTTCCTACTACCCCCACTCATCCCCCCATTGAGCAAAGAAATACTGCTCTCACCCTCCATCCTTCCTACCCACCTCACCCAATCCTCCGAACTATTCCCCCACTTTCAACCCACCATCTCTAGATGTACACGCCCACCACGCAAGCTTCCCTGCTCCCACCTCCAAACCCTCTCCCTGCTCCTCCTACTCTCCCCTAATCCTGGTCCACCCCACCATACCACCTCACTCTCCTCCATCCCACTCCTACGACCAATCACCCACGCTCGTAGCCTCCTTAACCCCGACCCATTCCCCCCACCCCGGCTTCCCCTGTCCCTCTACCTGGCGCACTCTGGAACGCCCGCTCAGTCTGTAACAAACTCACACTTACCCATGACCTCTTCATCTCCAAAAAACTCTCCTTCCTCAGCATCACGGAGACCTGGCTTACCCCCTCTGATACAATCTCCCCGGCTGCCCTCTCCTACGGTGGATTCATGCTCTCCCACACTCCCCGCCCCACCAACACCCGCAGGGCTGTGTTGGCCTACTTCTGGCCAACGACTGCTCCTTCTCCCCACTTCCTCCACCCCTCCTCCCTCCTTCGAGGCACACTCTATTCGCATCTACTCCCCCTGCAACCTCCAACTGGCCGTTGACTACCGCCCCCCTGGATCCCCCTCCACCTTCTTCGACCACTTCACAACCTGGTTCCTCCACCTCCTCTCCTCCGACATCCCCACTATCGTCATGGGTGACTTCAACATCCCATTGACACCCCGAACGCCGCTGCCTCCAGACTCCTATCCCTCACCTCCTCTTTCGGCCTCTCCCAATGGATCTCCTCCACCACGCACACTGGTGGCCACACACTTGACCTCGTCTTCACCAGCCTCTGCTCCCTCACCGACCTCGCAAACTCAACCCTCACCCACTCCGACCACAACCTACTGACCTTCTCATCCCTACCCCCCACCACGCTCCCCACTCTCCGACACTCCCCCACCCCCGCAGAAACCTTAAGCTCATAGACTTCCACTTACTCTCAGAATCCCTCCTGCCCCTCTCTGACTTGGCCTCTTCTCAAGACGCCGACTCAGCCACCTCCCTCTACAACACCACTCTCACCACAGCCCTCGACCAGGCTGCTCCACTCACATTTAACACAACACGAGTACAACGACAACCCTGGCTCACTACCCTCACCAAAAAATTCTGACGGACGACTAGGGCAGCCGAGCGGAAATGGAAGAAATCCCACTCCACAGAGCACTTCACCCTATACAAGTGCTCCCGAAATACCTTCAAGACTGCCCTTGACTCCGCAAAACAAGTCTACTTCTCCTCCCTAATAACCTCCCTGTCTCACAACCCCAAACAACTCTTCAAAACCTTCAACTCTTTACTTCGTCCCCCTGCACTTCCTCCCTCACCCTCATCTCCGCCGACGACTTCGCCACCTTCTTCAAAGACAAAATTGACAAACGCAGCCAAAGCTTCGACCCACACTGCCCTCGCCCCATCCCACCTCCAGCCCATCCCTCCTCGTCCAAATCAGTTTCACCCCCATGACAGAGGACCACCTCTCCTCCCTTCTAGCACGATCACACCTCACCACCTGCGCCCTTGACCCACTCCCTCTCCCACCTCATCCCTAACCTCACCACAGTCCTCATCCCTGCCCTAACACATCTCTTCAACATATCACTCAAATCCGGCACATTCCCCTAACACTTCAAACACGCCCTAATCAGGCTCATCCTAAAAAAAAATTCCTCGACCCTACAAAAATATCTCCTCTCCGTTCGCCTCAAAACTTCTTGAACAACACGTCTATTCCGAACTATCCTCCCACCTTTCTTCCTTTGCTCTCTTTGATCACCTACAATCCGGCTTCCGACCTCACCACTCCACCGAAACAGCCTAACTAAAGTCACTAACGACGTACTGATCGCCAAGAGCAAACAAAACTACTCTGTCCTCATCCCTCTCGACCTCTCTGCTGCCTTCGACACTGTTGACCACTCCCTCTTACTTCAAATCCCTGAATCTCTTGGCATTATTGACCTAGCCCTCTCCTGGATCTCCTCCTACCTAACGACAGGACCTTCAGCGTCACCCACTCCCACACTCCTCCTCGCCCTACCCCCTTTCTGCATGAGTTCCCCAAGGCTCAGTCCTGGGACCACTACTCTTCTCCATTTACACCCTGGGCCTAGGCAAACTCATCGAGTTACATGGCCTCCAATACCACCTCTATGCCATGACACCCAGTCTATCTGTCTGGCCCTGATATCTCCTCCATTTTATCCAAAATTCCTCACTGCCTATCCGCCATTGCATCCTTCTTTTCTACCCGCTTCCTCAAACTCAACATGGACAAGACCAAATTCATCGTCTTTCCCCCGAACAAACCTCCCCCCCTTTTCCTGACCTATCCATCAGCATCAATGACTGCACACTCTCACCCGTCCCCCACACCAAGTGCCTCGGGTAATCCTCGACTCCTCCCTCTCCTTCAAGCCCCACATTCAAGCCCTCGCCACCGCCTGTCAACTCCAACTAAAAATATTGCCCGTATCCGCTCCTTCCTTGACCACAGCACGGCTAAAACACTTGTTCATGCCCTCATCATCTCCCGCCAGGACTACTGCAACATCCTGTTCACCGGCCTCCCTGCCTCCTCCCTTGCACCTCTCCACACCATCCTCAACTCAGCTGATCGACTCATCCACCTATCTCCCCGTTACTCCCCCGCCTCCCCTCTCGCCGAGCCTTCCACTCGCTCCCCACTCCCCAGCGATCTCACTTCAAAACCCTATCCCTGACATACAAGGCCATACACAACCTGTCCCCTCCCTACATCCCACGACCTGGTCTCCAGTTACCTCCCCTCGCTCAACCTGCGCTCCTCACAATAACTCCTTCTCTCAACCCCCCGCATTTCCACTTCCCACTTCCCACAACCGCATACCAGACTTCTCTTGTGCTTCTGTCATACTCTGGAACTACCCTTCCCCCACCACATCAGACACTCCCCTACCCTGGGAACCTTCAAGAAAAACCTGAAGACCCACCTCTTCTTACAAGCCTATAATACACACTGAGACCTAATCCGCTGCACCATCTCACCTCTCCCCCTCCTACTGTCTCCCTCCCTACCCCCTCTAGACTGTGAGCCCTCACGAACATGATCCTCTGTCCTATTGTACCCGTATGACTCATTTGTCGTCGTTTTATACTACTTGTCTTTCTCTACCCTCTCACTTGTATAGCACCATGTAACCTAATGGCACTATATAAATACTTAATAATAATAATAATAATAATAATATGAGTTTTCACATTAAGGCTGGAAACACACTGTCCGAGTGACATGCGAGTTACTTGCACAAGTCTCGGATCATTCACCCGGGATGGCCTCACCCTCTCTGGACGGGAGCAGTGGAGCTACATGGAAAAACATACCACTGACTGTATCCCGTCCAAAGAGGCAGGGGTCGTGCCGGGTGAATGATCCAAGACTCGTCCGAGTAACTCATATGTCACTCAGACAGTGTGTTTCCAGCCTAATGCTCACACACTGATTTTAACACCTGGGAGTTTGTAAGGATGACAACACTGATCTGGATAATTACTTAGATCCACACAAGTCCCCAGTGACAAGATTCAAGTGTCAGGTGATAAGGCAAGAAGTATTATCATAGGAACTTTACAGCAGCAAGCATCAGCATTGATAACACAATTTCAGAGTAAGGAATAAGTATTGAACACCACCAATATTCTAAGCAAATATATTTATAAAGGTGCTACTGACTTGAATTTCTCACCAAATGTCAGTAAGAATCCATCTAATCCACACAGGCAAAGAAACCAAACCACAGATGTCCATAAATTACATTATTGTGTAATAATGAGAAATGACACAGGGAAAAAGTATTAAACATGCTTACTGAAATGTATTTAATACTTTATACAAAAGCCTTTGTTAGTGATGACAGCTTCAAGACGCCACCTGTATGGATATACTAGGTGGCATGCATTGCCCAGGTGTGATTTTTATACCATTCTTGCACACAAACACTCTTTAAAGGTTTATTCATTTGTCCATTCATATGTCCTTCAATCATATGAGTTTTTCCAGTGCCGTATGCTGAAAAACAGCTCCACACCATGATGTTCCACCAAACTTCACTGTTGGTATGGTGTTTTTGGGGTAATTTGCCTTTTGGCCTCCAAACATGGTGTGTATTATGGCATCCAAAGACTTCAGTTTTGGTCTGATCTGACCAGACTATATTCTCCCAGTATTTCACATACTTGTCTAAATGTTGTTGAGCAAACTTTAAACATGCTGAACATGCTATTTGTTCAGTAATGAGTGTTGCATGGTGAGCGTTGATACAGGTTATGGAGGTTGCGTGCATTACGTCTGTTTTCTTCGAAGCAATTGTATCTGCTGATTCCAGGTCTTCTGTAGCTCTCCACAGTGGTTCTAGGCTCTGGACAACTCTTCTGATTATTATCTTCACTTCTCTGAGTCTTAAAAGTTACACCTAATCATGGCTGGCTTATGGTGAAATATGTTCTTTCCACTTCTGGATTATGGCCCCGACAAAGCTCACTGAAGTTCAGAAATTCTTCTGTAACCAATGCCATCAGATGTCATTAGCACCTTTAGAAATATATTTACTTAGAAAATTGGCGATGTGTTCAATACTTATTTCACCCATTGTTTAGGAAGAAAATCCCGCAACAATGTCTTTTTTTTCTGGAAAATATTAAATGTCCATTTATTTAAACAAAGATAAAAACATATTGCAGAACAGGGAATCAAACGAAGTTGAATCCGTGCACCGCCCTGGAAGAGTCTCCTACACTGATCATTTATACAGTCAGCTGAAGTATTGATTATATTCCCCCCACTTTTTGTACTGCTCTAATATAAGAATGTTTCCCTTTTTCCATGTACATTATATGGACCGTACATTATATGGACCCAAGCTTCTTATCTCTTGTATCTTTCTTGTACTTATTCTACGTCTGTCTTTATCTCATGTATCTTCTATGCAAAATACAGTAGGTACTACTACTTATTATAGGTCTATGATTAGTTTTAAAGAGAATTTAGTACCAAGGTTTTGCTACCTATTGTGAGAGCATTATAATGTAGGGGCAGAGACCCTGATTCCAGTGATGGTCATTGTTTTATCAGCAAAAGAATATCACTAGAGGATTCTGGCTGATGTTAGGTGGTCCAACCACACCCACCAAGGATGGTCACTTTCTGCCTATGCCAGTGTACATACAAAGCACCAATCAGAACTCTGCAGCAGATAAAACAGTTTTAAAGCCCTACATATCTACTCTGAGGTGCATACAAAAATGCTGACAGATTCCCTTGAAGCATACAGCAGAATATAAATAATAATGAATAGTTTTAACTCCATACTGTATAATATCAATACCGAATCATGACAACTGTGTTGCTTTTTCCCAGCTGGTGTTCAGTAACTTTCCAACAGAGAAATATCTTAATTATTCATCTGGTTTTGTTACATTTCTGTAACATAAATGCACTTGATGTAGGATTGACAGGTCTGACATTCTAGAGCTCTGGGGCCAATTAAGGGAGTCTATTTGTAAATGGGTAAATTGCATAGTGCTTGTAAAAAGTAGCAATTTTGCAATACACCTGTTCACAAGAACAAAGGGATTTTTAATTCTAAAGCTTACTGCTGGCTGTCTATGGTATTAGCCACCTTCGCAGCCAGTTGGAAGTGGCCGTTTTTCTTGACAAGAAGCAAGTGCTTGGAAACCGGAGAGTAACAAAGAAATCATGGGACCCCATAGCAAATGTAATAATAGGGCCTCCCCTCCAGGAAGAGGGATATGCATTGCGGCACATATCCATTTCGTGTTCTCACCCCTACAATACATTCTTCGGCCGTTAAGAGTATGATGCTCCCCTCCCGCACACACTTAGTGAGTTCCTCCAACAATTTCATCAATTAGCTCCCCCACATGTACAGTATGTTGACTCCACAATGCCCAATACAAAGTATGATGCTGCAACAGTGACCTTCAAAATACTATATAACAACCCTCATAGCATGATGCCCCTACATTGTCCCCACACACAGTAAGATGGCCCACTGCCCCCCACCACATACACACAATATCTTGGCCACCACAGACCCCCCCACTAGTAGGATTACCCTGACATGTATGATGGCCACTACAGGCCCCCACACAGTAAAATGGCCCAACAGTTTTCCACTATATAATAGAACAGCCCCCAAAAAGTATGATGGCATCAGGACCGGACTGATACAAAAAGCAGGTCTGGC
>JARQOC010000002.1:680131443-680251279 GCA_033576535.1 Allobates femoralis
AGGAGGAAAACCAGCGTTTGAGATGTCCATGGGCCCGATTAAGGCAGTGATTGCCTCCAAAGGATTCGCAACAAAATATTGAAAAAAAAAATATTTTGTTTGGGTTATTTTTTATTTGTCCAATTACTTTTGACCTCCTAAAATGTGGAGTTTTGTAAAAGAATGTGTACAATTCCTACATTTTCTATCAGATATTTTTGTTCAACCCTTCAAATTAAACGTTACAATCTGCACTTGAATTCTGCTGTAGAGGTTTCATTTCAAATCCAATGTGGTGGCATGCAGAGCCCAACTCGCGAATATTGTGTCACTGTCCAAATATTTCTGGCCCTAACTGTACATAAGCAGGGTGAGATGATGCAGTAAATACGACAGGTGATGTAAAGCAGAGTCAGGCTAGGGAGGGGGTGAGGAGCTGGGGAGATAAAATCAAAATTCAGAGATAAGAGGAGCCGATTATATTATTGTTCTATGATTAGTGGTCGTGGAGACCTGAAAATTCCTCAGTGAGTGTAGAAAGCCATAAATCCATGTGAGATAGTTTACGTAAGAAGGGTCAAAAGTTCATTGTCCTCCAAGTGGAGTCTGTTGGAAGATGTGATATCTCCAAATGCCATTTCAATTGATATAAATACGCATGAATCCATGTGATACATTCAATCCTGTTTTGAATGTGTCAAAGGTTGTTATCAATTTGTATTCCCAAATTTTTCTCTCTTTCTTAGATTTGAAATTACTTTTTAAAATGAGCAGACTCATATTGGTTTTACTGTGGTCAGAGCTGCAAAAATGCAGCTTTTGCCACAACTTCCATGCACTGTCTCGCATGGATTTATAGCTTTCTACTCTCACTGAGGTATCTTCAGGTCTCCACAGGCCACTAATCATAGAACAATAATATTATCGGCTTCTCTTATCTCTGAATTTTGATTTACCTCCCCAGCTCCTCTCCCCCTCCCTAGCCTGACTTTGCTTTACGTCACCTGTAGTATTTACTACATCATCTCACTCTGCTTATGTATATATGTATGTGTCTTCAGAATGTGTGTCATTATCAGCCTGATAAAGGGGCCACAGTGTCCCAAAAGCTTGCTATGTTGACCATCTTTTCAGTTAGCCATTAAAAGGTATCAACACGAACACGGTACAAATATTTGTATCTTAAGTATCGAAGTTATCCCTTATCAGTGTGATAGGAGATAGCTTCCTGATCAACGGGCGTCAGACTATTGGGACCTAATCAATCTCAATAACTAGGGCTTCTAAGGGTCCTTTCACATCAGCGTTTTTTGCCGATCGTGGCAGTTGCGGTGAAAATACAGCAACTGTCGCGATTACCGCATAACCACAGCACTTGCGGTACACTTGCGGCAAGCCCGATGCAATGTATATGCGGGCTTGCGGCAGGTGCGGTTTTGGCACTTGCGGCAGGTGCGGCCGCGAAAAAAAAAACGCAGCTGACCGCGTTTTATTTCGCGGCCGCACCTGCCGCAAGCCCGCATATACATTGTATCGGGCTTGCCGCAAGTGTGCTGCAAGTGTGCCGCAAGTGCAGCAGTTATGCGGCAATCGCGGCAGTTGCGTTTTTTTTCGCTGCAACTGCCGCGATCGCCAAAAAACGCTGATGTGAAAGCACCCTAAGAGCTATTGGTGGACGGAATAGCTCATAGCTCCATTCACACAGGCTCTTCAGAGTCCAGGTTCTTATAAATTGTGGATATAGGATAACTTAAAAACTTCAAATTATAGGCAATAATTTTTATTAGCCATAGGCTTGATGGCATTGAAAAGAATAAACCCCTCAAACACTCCAACAGTGACCCTCCCCAGGTCCAAAGCTGCCTCACAGATTATTTTTTGTTGTTGTGTTGGCCACTACAGACAGCAAAAATAGCCCACAAACACCTGGGGTTGGCAAAGGAGAGGGCAAAAGCAGGCGGACCACTATGCGTTCAAGAAACAAGGATACTTGGGAATCTACATGGTTAGTCAGGGGGCCAGTGCAGGCCTAGATGAAACCCACAGCTCCGAAACAGTATGTTGGCTCCACTCATGATGACCTCAACTGAGTATGGCGGCTCCCTAATTTATGATGCCCCCCCACAACTCCCACTCAGTATGATGGTGTCACAACAACTCCTCACAATCATTGCTCTCCAGTCTGTGCAGTGTGGAGATTGAGGCTCCGCACAGTAGACACGATATTGTGCCTGTAGAGCGTGGGGTCTCTGATGCACAGGCTGAATGGTGGAATAGTGACCAAATGGCTCTCAGATTCTTCATTCTAAATCTTGGTATATGCATCAAGAGGATGCAGATATCACTGAAAAGTGACAAAAGTGAGTAAGGGATTTGGGGGGCCACTCCGAATTGCATCCCTATGACTTATGGGCCCAATAGCTGCCAAGTGGTCTGCCGTTATGGATGTTTGCCCCTTATGCAAGCGCTGTTCTGAGGCTGGCCGGATCACTAGATGAACTCAGGCAATACTACAAGGCAAAATGTCTTGTTTGCATCATCGGTGAGCGCGTAGTTCAGATCAGTGGCACGCCCATACTGCCGGTCTAATCTGTCAGTTATCGTAGGGGAAAAGTCTCTCCTTCAGGCAGTAAGGCAGAAGGAAGGGGGCGAGGTGTATTCCTGGAGATAAGAGATGAGAAACCCCATTTACCAATATTTGCATTTTAAAAGTATTAAAGGGATAGTCTAATGTTATTAAATATGTATAGTTAGACATCATGAAAATAAGCATGTTTTGAATGGACTTTTCCTTCTGCTGTCATTCTTCTGCAGGTAAAGCTTTTATCTTACATAATAATGTACAACTTGTTTCCAGGGAGCTCAGCCACCAGAGCCTGGTTAGTATGCACAGCGGTTCCATTCTGGGTTGAGATCCCAGTCACCTCTCTCCAGTCTACTAATTTCTGCCCTTCAGTTATGGTATATTCTCACCTCCCTCCCTCTCCTGGTAGCTCCTGAATGAGATATTGTTATCAGTGCTACATAATGACTATTTCACAGGTCCCATCATCAGCAATTTCCAGAGCAGTCCCCTATCATTGCACTCACTTTCACAAGCCATGTGCTTCTCCAAAGGCACTATTATTATTATTATTATTATTATTTATTTATATATAAAGCGCCATTAGATTCCATGGCGCTTTACATATGGAAAGGGTAGACGAGGACAAGTACAATATATATGGACAATGAAGTCGTACAGATACAGGAGGGGAAAGAACCCTGTCCGAGAGGGCTCACAGTCTAAAGGCCAGGTTACACGAAGCGACATTGCTACAGATGTCGCTGCAACGTCACAGGTTTTGTGACGTTGCAGCGACCTCGCTAGCGAAGTCGCTGCGTGTGACATGCCGCAGCAACCAGCGAAGTGTTCGCTGATCACTGATCACTGTGGAATGGCCAGGACCATTTTTTGGTTGTCAGTCTCCCGCTGGGCAGCAGACATCGGCGTGTGTGACGCCCCTCTAACCCGATGTGTTCCCTGGTAAACCAGGGTACACATTGGGTTACTAAGCACAGCGCGCTGGTAACCAGGGTACACATTGGGTTACTAAGCACAGCGTGCTGGTAACCAGGATACACATTGGGTTACTAAGCACAGCACAATGGTAACCAGGGTACACATTGGGTTACTAAGCACAATGGTAACTAGGGTACACATCGGGTTACTAAGCACAGCACGCTTTGCTTAGTAACCTGATGTGTACCCTGGTTACCAGCGTTCTCCTGCTTACCCCAGCCTATCAGAATACAATAGTGGGACCTCGACATCATGGAAAAGAATAGTTTATATTCTTTTCCACGATGTCGAGGTCATTACACGGGTCGCTGGTCACTGATGAGATCTGCCTGTTTGACAGCTCACCAGCGACCACACAGCTATGTTCCAGCGATCCCGGCCAGGCTGGATCGTTGGTGGGATCGATGGAACATCGCTACGTGTAACGTGGTCTTTAGTGTATGAAAATCTAGTGATAACAGCTTGGGCTGTATTCACATTAGCATATTTTTTAACCTGAGGGATGCAGGAAAATCCTGCATGCCGTATTTTCCCCCGCAATGACAAAATGGAGGCACTTGCACCCCATGTGGGGGCATCCGTTTGCAGATTTTACAGGTATCCGGCAGATGGTAAATGATCTGTCATTTAGAACTGGGTTCATAGGACATGGACAGGAGGTCCGGATCCACTGCAATTCAGACTACAGTTGATTCCGTGTTCCATAGTCCCGCAATGAGATTTCACAAGTGGTGCACTGGATCCGTGTGAAACCAGGGCTTCATGTCTTTTTTCATGGACAAAAAAAAATGGCATCAATATGCAGATTTTGTCTTTGTGAAAAATATGTGGACACCTGCATCCACAAGGGACCAGGGCAAACTGGACACAACTGGATGCACATGCAAGTGTCAACGGGGGCCAAAAATGGATGCAGGTGCATCTAGTTTGTGACAGACTCACACTGATGGCAAATGGCATTGGCAAATTGCATTTAGGGATAGTTAATAAACCTCTATGCAAGGTCCTGCAAAGTCCTGCAAGGTCAGGTCATTCAATCACATTCCTTGGGTATAAGGTGACGTAGTGAAACCAAAAGCTACCGTACAAACACAAAATATTTTTTTTTATAACTATTACTCATTATTAATACAGATTCATAAAGAATATTTTAAATCTATTTTTGAAGAGGCTCCTGTAAAGGGCTGTTCTATATTCTGTATTCAGGAGCACACCTCTCCTCTGCCTTTTGACTTCCTGCTTGCCTTGCCCGGGTGCAGTGTGCTCCTGAATGACAGTTTGGACCAGTGACATTGTCACATACTATCCCAAAAGAATAATTTGGCTGGATCCTCTCGGCCAAACTCGGGCCTCGGACATGTGGTGGTTGAGGAATAGAAGAACTTGGCTGTGTAGCCAGAGATATTCACATCCCTTTGGGTACCTTTACACGCGGCTACATTTGTAGCTTGTCACCAGGTAACTTACTGGTTGCAGTGAAATCATGGATACATGATTCCATTTGTACACAGCAACAAGATAGAACCATGTATCCATGATTTCACTGCAACCAGTAAGTTACCTGGTGACAAGCTACAAATGTAGCCGTGTGTAAAGGTACCCTTTAGGTTTGAACTTGTGGGTAACATCCCGGGTAGTTGCTGCCTTTCTCTGGCTGGAGTTTGTGAATCCCCATGTAGCTGAAGGCTCTGACTCCTGTCAGCGGGCCTGTCGTAATCACAGAGGAGTCATGTTCTTCCGGCTATTTCAATAGTACATATGAGCTAAATCCCTGTTTGTGGGACGGAAAAGACTTGGAAGACTTTTTGATTCCACTAACGGGGAGGATGCAAGGCTTGAGAATTTCGTTAGAAGCCCAAGCGCCAGGGAAGCAGTCGGACGGTAAAGTGACAGTAATGGTAAATGACATAACCCTTCACGCACAGTGCGTGTATATTCCCATTTATTTGAAAAGAAAAGTTTGGTTGCTGAAATATATTTCTGCTTAGTCTGCGTTTTCCTGTCAAAGAACACATCACAGTGTTTCCTGGTTACACCGGGAGGTGGCCAAGGCGCGGGCTAACATCAAAGGCCTATATAGCCACTTGCCCGTTACAACAGCCCTGTGCTACCCCTCCAACAGCATCACATAGTTTTTTCCTTTATCTATTCTGTAAATGTTAGGGGGGGGGAGGGGTTACGGTTGTCAGAACTTCCAGAATAATCATCCCCCTTTATTTGCCCCCATATCAGACTTGGACCCTGAGGTTACCTCTAGCTGTTCATTCGTGCTCCTCATTAACGCCTCTTCAAACATCTTCGCCCGGTCTCTTAGTGAATGATTCTGGAACGTCAAGGTGTCAACTTGGTCCTGGAATAAATGAAGGAAAAAGTGTAGATGAAGAACAATAGAATGACCAAAAATGTAAAGAGGCCACCTTTACTGTTCATTTCACTCTGTTTGTAGCAGAACCATTTATAAAAGAGAACAAGCATTTTTGAAACAAATCAGCAATGTTTTTCTAATCCCGGAAAGCCCCTAAACCCCTTCACCGCTCAGCCTGTTGTCACCTTTCTGACCAAGGCAAATCTTTCAATTCTGACCAGTGTCACTTTATTAGATTATAACTTTGGAACACTTCAATGGATTCCAGTTATTCCGAGATTGATTTTTTTTTTGTGACACATTGTACTTTATGTTAGTGGTAACTTTTGGTCAATAAGATTTGCATTTATTTATCAAAATATCTAAAATTTGACAAACAAAATGTGAACATTTTACGCTTTTCAAATTTCTCCTGAGTACAACGATGCCTTATCAATGGGGAACAACTCGTGTTTGGGCACATGGCAGAGCTCGGAAGGGAAGGAGCGCGCTTTGAATTTTGGAGTGCATTTTGGCTGAAATAGACTGCTGCCGTCATGTCAAATTTGAGTCTTTGACAGGCCAAAACAGTTGACACCCGCGCAAGTGACCCCATTTTGGAAACTACAACTCAACTAGGGGTGTATTGAGCATTTTTCACCTTCAGGTGATTTACAGAATTGTATAACAATGGGCTAAGTAAATGTAAAATGATCACGTTTTCCAAAAAAAAAAACAACAACATTGATTTGGCCCCAAGTTTTTAATTTTCAAAAAGGAGATAGAAGAATAGGAGAAAACGAACAGTAAAATTTGTTATGCAATGTCTTCGGAGCACACCGATACCCAATATGTGGTTGAAAATTACTTGAGGCACAGTGCAAATCTCAGAAGGTAATAAGCACCATATTACAGAGCAAATTTTCCTGGAATTGTAAGAGGCCAGGTCCCCGACATGCCAGAAAAGCAAACCCCCCCCATAAGTTATTCAATTTTACAAACTACACCCCTCAATGAAATAATCTAGCGGTGCAGTAAAGCAAATTAACACCACAGGCGTTTCATAGAATTCTATTCTATTGGGCAGTGAAGAAGAAATAATTGAATTTTTTACTAAAATACGGTTTTAGTGCTAATTTTTTAATTGGGCTAACAAGATAAAATGGAGCACACCGTTTGTTGTGCGATCTCTTCTGAGTGCACCTGTGCCTCATATGTGGTCAGAAACTACTTTTCAGGCACAGTCAAAGATCAGAAGAGAAGGAGCGCCATATTTGTCTGGATTTCTTTAGGGGATGGAAAAAGAGTAGCCATGGCGTCCAGAGCCTTTGTGCACCCAGTACCATGTAAACCCCCTGTATTTCCATTAACAGATGACAGACTGGGGACTTGTTTTATCAATTTTGGAATTACCGTAGTTGAAGCTTTTACTGGGAACATTTTGCATGACATTTTGGATCACATATATCCTGGGCTCTATGCTGGGCATTTATTTTGAGGTTTACATCTAAATGTCCAAAGTATATGATTTAGACGAAACCTGAGATTTTTATGTAATCCCCGATGTACAGTGGGGAAAAAAGTATTTTTTTAGCCACCAATTGTACAAGTTCTCACACTTACAAAAGATGAGGTCGGCCTGTAATTGACATCATAGGTGACCTCAACTATGAGAAATAAAATTAGAAAACAAATGCTGAAAATCACATTGTCTGATTTGGAAAGAATTTTTTTTTCAAATTTTGGTGGAAAATAAGTATTTGGTCACCTACAAACCAGCAAGATTTCTGGCTCTCATAGACCTGTAACTACGTCTTTAAGAGGCTCCTCTGTCCTCCACTCATTACCTGCAGTACTGGCACCTGTTTGAACTTGTTATCAGTATAAAAGACACCTGTCCGCAACCTCAAACAGTCACACTTCAAACTCCGCTATGGTGAAGACCAAATGCGGTTGGGCCCCATGGGGTGCCATTCATCCAGTGGTGAGGAGACATCGTACTGCATGGCCCATTGGGTCTGGTGGACAAGATCGGTGGGTAGCCATCGGACACTCCTCATCATATGTATCAATGTGAATGGCGTCCTGTGCAACCCTAACCTGTGCATAGCAAGTCACCTCCCGCATGTTTTGTAGGTTGACGGTGATTTTTATCTGCTCCTTGCACCTAGGTTTGCTCTACATAGTGGAGTCTGACTGCATCCTGCTAAGTGCGGTGTTGGTTATTGTTTTTGGCTGTGGATGGCAAGTTGTTCACTGAAGGGGTTAAATAGTATGACAGTTTTATAGATCAGGTTGGTACAGACATGGTGATAGCAAATATGTGCATTTTTTTGCATATTTTTTATTTTACTTTAAACATATATATTTATTGGTATAGTATTTTTTGTGACTGATTTTAAAAAAGAATTTTACTTTTTTCTTTTTTTTTTTTTTTTTTTTTAAACTTTTTTACTTTGTCCCTCCACGAGACTATAACTTTTATTATTGGTGTAATGCACTGTCATGCACAAGCACTGCAATACATTACACATGTTAGTGGGACACTGACAGATCACCTGTTAGAACCTGCTTCTGTCTAGGTCTAACAGGCCACCATAGCTGGAAGTCATCAGCGACCTCTGGTTGCCATGACAACCTTTGGTTCCATGTGATCACATTCCGGGGGTGCCGGAAGGGTGAGAAAAGGGGCGCACTCTCTCTCACAAATGTCTAAATGCCATGATCATTATTGATTGTGGCATACAAAAGATAGCATAGGGATAACATCATCGGTATCTGAGCCAATTGGGTCCCGATGAAGTCGCTGGTCAGAACTAGCATTCTGCACCAGAATTCTAGAGCTTGCAGGACTCAGGGGGTCCAAATCCCAGCCTGATTGCTGACCATAAACAAATGTTGGCGCTGCGCTGATTTAATTTCGGCAAAAAAGAACAGGTTAAAAGGGATATTCTCAAGTTGAAAAGTTATCCCTTATATGTGTGATATGGATTAGCCTCGTGATTACTGGGGATCTGACTGCCGGGGTCCCCAGCTATCCCAAGAACCAGTGATCTGAAAGAATGAAGCAGGGGTCGATCATGCGCACTATTGCCCCATCATACTTAGGCGGCCGTCACACGCACAGATATCGTGCAAGATATCGCTTGAACGCGGCAGATTAAACATCGCGTAAGCGATGTCTGTGCGTGTGACGGCAAGATACGACGAGCGAGATCTGATCAAATCGCAAAATCGAGATCTGAGGTCCGGACCTCAGATCTTGCGATTTACGATTTAGCGATCTGCTTCATCGTGGTGTATGACACCACGATGAGCGATCTCCCAGCGGCAGAGCCTATGCTGGGAGATGGTAACTATGGTACACGTCGGGTAACTAAGCGACGCGCGGCGCCTAGTTACCCGATGTGTACTATAGTTACCAGCGAGATCGCGGATCCACATCGCTGGTGAGTCTGTCTGTGTGACATCTCACCAGCGATGTCAGCGATATTGTAAGCGATCGCGCGTGCACGTGATCGCTTACAATATCGTTCTAGATATCTTAGCGTGTGACGGCCGCCTTTATGGGAGCGCCAGAGATAGTGCTACTTAGCTGATCTTGGACATCCCTATAGGAATGAACGGAGCTGACGTGCACAGGGCACCGACCTCCGCTCCGTTCGCACGGGGCGCCGACCTCAGCAACATTAGCACAGGGCGCCGACCTCAGCAACGTTCTTACGGGTTGCCGACCTCAGCAACATTAGCACAGGGCGCCGACCTCAGCAACGTTCGCACGGGGCGCCGACCTCAGCAACGTTCGCACGGGGCGCCGACCTCAGCAACGTTCGCACAGGGCGCCGACCTCAGCAACGTTCTTACGGGTCGCCGACCTCAGCAACATTAGCACAGGGCGCCGACCTCAGAAACGTTCTTACGGGTCGCCGACCTCAGCAACATTAGCACAGGGCGCCGACCTCAGCAACGTTCTTACGGGTCGCCGACCTCAGCAACATTAGCACACGGCGCCGACCTCAGCAACGTTCGCACGGGGCGCCGACCTCAGCAACGTTCGCACGGGGCGCCGACCTCAGCAACGTTCGCACGGGGCGCCGACCTCAGCAACGTTCGCACGGGGCGCCGACCTCAGCTCCGTTCGCACAGGGATCTTTCAAGCTTTGGTATGTAGGTCTGTGCTGTAGAGGGATCATATGTTCAATTTTTGATTTACATCTTACCTGCAATGAAAGTTTTAATTTTTCAAAGCCATCTTCTAACATCTTCTTTTCCAGCTCATGGCCTTCTTTTAATTCTAACAACAAATGGTGAACACAAAACATTAGAACATATGCTATAATGATCAGACAGCTAAACAATTATACAATAATTTGGATATTGGAGGACACAAATACAGACCCCAGAGAGCACACAGATAGCACATTACATGATAAGCCAGCCCATAATACTTTCAGAGAAGTAAATATGGTAGAAGCCTTAAAACTAAAATTCAGAGACATGTAGATCTGTAAAAAATGTTTTGCTTTTAATCAGACTAAATTGAGTTGATTGGTGAGAGAAGGAGAATTTAGTTATTTAGGACTCAGGGCAGGTGCACTGTTAAAATAAAAAGAAAAGTTTAAAAAGGCAGCAATACTCCTTTTCGCCACAAGAGGGCAAACTAGCATTTAGTATATTGTATGTAAATAAATATTATTTATGCTGCATTATTTTTTAATCCATTTACACATACACGTATATGCGTATATGATCACACTAATTCATCATTTGTGATTTATTTAAGTCAAGTTTTTTTTTTATGTCTTGTGGCATTCATCATTGACATTTAGGTGCAATCAGTTCATGAATTTGGAGTAAAATAAAAAGCTCTTTATTCTTGCCTTTTTGTGACTTAGGCCGGTTTCACATTGGCGTTCGGCTGCGTTGCGAACACCTGCGTGTTAGTGTGTGAGGCTATGCATGCGCCTTGCCTCCCTATGTTTAATATGAGGATACATGGTGTCTGTGTTTGATGCATTGGCGTTCAAATACGTTGTTTCTCTGACCGGTGAAAACTAAACTGTTTGCATTTTTGTGTGTGGTATATAGGAGTCGCCCACTGGGGCCATGGGGTACTCGGAACCTGGCCCTCAGTCTCTCTCTTGCCGTCGTCTGAGCCTGCTGGGTGGTCACGGTGACGTGACCCGACTCTGTGGTCCCAGGCGGTCAATAAAAAGGGTTAACAGTTTTAATGGAGTAAATCATGACGCCACCCGTAGTGTGTGGCTATATAAGGCCACCGCTGCAGTCAGGACCACCGGGGATGATGATAAGCACAGCAAGGTGATGAGCCCCCTACGAGTGGGGCTAGTCCCCAGGGCTACTGTAAATGAAGTGCAAGTGTAAAGTCTCCAGTACCTTCAGGCAGCATCCCACTGGTTCTTCACAGTCAGTCACCTCTCCTCAGGCACACAAACAGTGCTGGGCTTTACCGAGTCTTTACTTCAGCTTCAAACAGTTCATTTTACAGTCAGCTCACAGTGTCTTCGGGCTCGTTCAGCAGCTGGGATGGCTTGTCGGCGGCACTCCCTTTCTGTGTACCTCTCGGGTCTACTCTTCCTCCAATTCGCGTGCGAGTTATGGTCCGGCTGTCACGGATTCTCAGTGTACTACCCTCTTGGGTTTACTAGCCCTAGTTCGACTGCTTTTCCTTCACCGCACAGGAGATTGGGTCTCGGGACATAAAGACCCCGCACCCGGCCAGTATCCGTGGCTGGGGCTTAAAACTATCCGGCCACATCTGCAGAGTCAGCACTCTGGTCCTGGCCCAGTCCACCAGTGTCCCCGGTCAGTTGGGTTCACTTGACTCCTTCAGTCTTCCTGCGGTTTCAGCCTGGGACCCGGACTAACCATTGGTGGCTTAGGACACCGGGCCCTGGTGCTCTCAGTCTGGTCTCTAGCACATTTGACTAGGGTACTGGGTGTCTGCTTAGGTGTCCTTTTCTCTACTCCTCCTGTTTTCTTTGTTGTTCTTTTGTGTCGTGTCCTAACTTAGTGGTCCTGGGTTTTATCCCTGTTCCTCCACCCCCTCCCGGGTTCTGTCCTACGTCCCACCCTCCACCTATCTCCTCTCCCCATCCCGTTGCTAGACTTGAAGTAACGTAGCTTTGGGATCGGAGGAGTGTCGGGTGTTGGTATGAAGTGACCGATTTACAAATCCCAGCTGCTTTGCTCTGCTGTGGCCACGACTCTGCAGGGGCACCACATATAGGCAAGCATCCACAAGCGCACAAATATTTAATTGACTCCAACTAGACACATAGCCATCCAGATGCCAATTCAGCTAAACGCATGCTCACAATTTTTCTTTTTATAAATAACAGGTAAAACATGTTTCTGTCTCTGTCTTTCTCTCTCTGTCTCTCTCTCCTCCGGTCAGCACAATGGATTGTTATAGAAGCGCACACATCAGAATGCAATCCTATGGAGTTTTGTTTCTGAATGCATCCCGATGATGTACGCTACGTTTGCATCAGGATGTATGCGTTTGGCCAGGCGTTTGCATCTGTGCGTTCAGACGCACGCAGACCAAAAGCTAATGCGAAACCAGCCTTGCCCAGTCTTAAATCTTGTACATGTGTACTTAAAAAGAGAAAATGTGCCATATTGAAAACTCCATCAAAAACCTAAACCCAGGCAGGGACTGGGGCGAGATGAACCCCGAAAAGTGTGACATTTGGTAAAAGTCACATTTCATGAATCGACCTAACAGATCTGGATAAGCAAAGATGTCGAAGAAAAAGATAATAAAAATGTTTTAAAAAATTGGAAATATAAAGACAACTTAAAAAGTGTGCAAAACAGAGCTAAGAAGGCGGAAATATTACTACAAGTAAAAAAAGGGCAAATTATTCTAGAAAGCTGGAGAAATAAAAAAGATCAACCAGGGCCCAACACAGGCCCCCAGCCCATTCGCCATTTGTTTCCTTGAATTATGAGCAGATTCCGCACCTTTCAATAATACGATACCAAGATCTAGGTTGGGAAAGGGTACAATAATAAGACGAAATTAATACACGACATATGTCTAATCATTTCTGTACAACTTTACATTAAAGTACATTAAATCTTTCGTAAAATCTATTTTAGGGTTGGTTGAAAAATAAAGACTGAAATCCACCGAGACCTCCGGAGTAGATGTAGGGTCCATCCATCATACGAGCTGTCAACATGTTCACAGGGGTTGGGTGTAAAACAGCAGAGTCTGTCAAATCATGAAGGCTAATTTCCATGTATAATAAATTATCTTCAGTGACTGTTCAGTGTTGTAGTTCATTGTGGCTAATTGCACAATCATACACCATATCCTTCACGCCTGCGAGGGACAACCACCGCTGAGGTTATGTGGTGCTCAAGGGTCGTCACTTTCTACTGTTACCAGCAATAATCACTGTGCTCACCAAACATGTCCACCTTCTTCTGAATGGACAGTCCTCATACAGACTCTTCTAATATGTCTATTTGTGACAATCGAGAACAGCACTAGTGATCTAAAATCATCCAGCAATTGTGGAGTTATGACTACAGGAAGCATCCAGCAGTGACCAGGGGATGCTGGGAAGGAGGGTGTTTTGATTTGTTTCTGCAAAAGAAGGAGCAGTGCTTGCACAGACTAGTGTGTGTATCCTACACAAGGTAAAACTGCAGAAGCCAGACTGTCCAGGAAAGAGACTGTCAGGAGTGAAGAATAGCTAGGACAGGTCAGGAGCAAATTTTATTGTGCAGCAGAAGGAGAAGTGAATCTGTTTGACAGAGTTCAGGGTTCACCCTTCTCCTCCTCACCTCACTACTGCTGGGACAGGTAAGCTAGACACCCCACACCAACACATCCCCCCATCCCTAGACCTAGTACTCCATGTCAGGCAAGGGATAGAGGGGGAGCTAGGTGGAGGGTGGAGCGCAGAGAGGAAAACGCGGGAAAGGGGTGGAGGAACTAGACTAGACCTTAGGAACACTAAGTTAGGAGGACCCAGTTGCCAGTAGCGGAGTCTACCCTGAGTGAGGGACACAGAAGGTTCAGGTTCGGGTTACTGTCATGTGTAGAGGGAGAGCAACCGAGCTCCTAAGCCAAGACACACCCGAGAGCCAAACTGTAACACGTGGACCCGGCAGCCTGTGCCGCCGTAAGGCCGGTCCGGGTCCTTGGCCGAGTCCCTAGGGATGGAAGAAAGTGTCCACGGTGGGTCCAGATGAGTCAGTAATAGGGCACCGGCCCTGTAGATGTGGTTGGCAGCTGTATGCCCCGGCCACGAATGAACCGGTGAAGTGAAGGGACTTTATCCCTGGATCCCAATCCCCGGCACACAAAGGAAAGGCCATCATATAGGACTAGGATTCCCGGTCGGGAATGTCCACGGAAGGTCCGCGACAGCTGGCCTGGAGTAAATGCGTGGGAAGGAACAAGAGGCCCAAAAGGACTAGAAAGGGGGGTGCCCTTAGTGAACTGTCCCGGCTACAGAACCAGTGACCGGAGCCGGTCGTGTGCTGTGTGTTACTGAAGCTGTGCAGACGTGAGTAAATACCCGGACAGACTCAAAGCTGTGTGTGATAGACTCATTTATATTACGGCAGCCAGCGCTCGCCTGCAGAGCAGCACACTGACTTCTACACGCCGGCAGGAGAGACTGCTAAGTAGGATCAGCGCGGAGCCTGACGACTGCATCCCTACACCTGCCTCGGGGAACACCATCCCAGCTGCCGCCCTCATCATCGTTCCCCAGAAGCATGGACGGCAGCGGTGGCTTTACTAGCCAGAAACCGTGGGTGGTGTCACGAACTACTAAAAAACTTTAATTTATTTTATTTATTCCCCTTTTTATTGCCACACCTGGGACCACGGGACCGGGTCTCAGTTACCGTGGCATCCCACAGCCCTAGAAGCCGACAGGGCCCGGTCACGAGTATCCCCGTCCCCGGGGTGCGACACATACACTGTGTAGGAGAAAGACTTTGTAAAAAGAAAAGATATTCTGTGAACAGACTGTCATGTATAGTATTCTGGAAGCCTTGTGTAAAGATTAGTAAAGCGTTACTGTATACTACTGCCTGGAACAGTGTTATATAGCAGTGAGCATGCTGGACACTGTTATATTACGTAATGTATGGAAGATGCTAGTTAAGTGTGCCCTGATTTAATCCTCCAAAATCCAAAGAGCTCATGTTTCCTTTGTCCAGCCTCCCTATACAAAGTGGTGGACATGCAACACATTTCTTGGAAACATGAATCTAAATTAATCAATCAGCAGGTTTTTGCTACCTGATCTGAGAGCAGCATGTTGTAGGCAAACAGATTCTGAATCCAATTATGTTTAACTTATATTACCGGATGCAGCCATTCTGACACAATCAAATGCTTTAGTTTTACCCTAAAGCAGATCTGAGAGAGCTGCCCTTGCCCACACCAGGCCCTCAATAGAGACTGTCCATTGATAGTGAGGTGTCAATCACAGGAGGGTGTGTGTCAGACTGACAATGTAGTCCAGTAATGGTAATCACCAGTTGATAAAGCCTTTAGTTTAAGTAAACAGCAGCAAACAGACTAATAAGAGAGGCACAGCTTTTATTTAACCCTTAGGGTATGTGCACATCAGTCGTTTTGTGGGCTGCTTTTGGACGTTTTCCGTCGGCGTTTTCCGCTCAGTTTTATGTTAATTTATGTTAATCCTACCCTCCGGTTGGATTAACATGCTAGTCAATGGATTTTAGAAAACTCTGTCTACATTACAACGTTTTTCTTCTGGTCGTTTTCAGTCAAAACTGAGTTTTTTCACCGGTTTCCAAAAATAGAGCAAGTGACTTCTTTCCTCCGTTTTTCCACCGGTTTCAGCTGAACAAGTGCACAAAAAACTCAGTTTTAAAACCGCTCAGAAAAACCGCCGACAAAACGCTGTAAAACCGGGCGGAAAACGAGCAAAAAACGAGCAAAAAACGAGGGACACTGCTGAGCACAGAAAACTCAGTTTCTGCCAGTGTCCTCCGGTTCCCGGTCGGTCTGCAGAAATGCAGAACCGACTGATGTGCACATAGCCTTATGGTACCTTTACACGCCGCTACTGGATGGTGGCAACAACCGGCTACTTCACGTGCACGAGCACGCACAAACGGTTGCAAACGGTAATCGCACCACCTTTACACGCCGCAACAAGGTGCGCTACGGTAGGTTACATCTATCTCTGGATACACCGCCGGGTGTCTCAAGTTACCTTCTGCAGAGCACCTTACCTCATTTACACACCGCTACAACAAGCTAATATGGGAGGACCTGGTGCAGCAGGGACAACACATAGGCGTGCCACAATTGTGGATTACGAGCCGTCCGTACGCTGATAGGACAAAGCAATAACATCATGATTGGCCAGGCAGCGCAGGAAGGCTGGCTAATACATGACGCTCGAGCAATTGTGTAGTGTGACTGGTCAGCTCCTTAAATATGCCGCCCTATGCAGCAACAACCAATCGTAACGCAGGAGCTTCCTCCAATGATCGCTGAAGGGGGGTGGTTTCCCGGAGGCTGTGTCACGCCCCAGGTACATACCAGGTACATAGCATGGTGAAGAAACAGCCCTTCTGTTCCTTCTTTACACGCCGATACAGGTCGCTACAATTGGCTGGGTAACCACCTGTTTTAGGGCAGTGCTCTGAAACAGGTGCCGCCACTGGCGGGTGGCTACAACCGTCTTCACACGCCGCTACCTTGGGTTGAATTGGCGGTGCAAGATACATTTCTCTCATGTACCCGGTTGTTGCCACCATCCAGTAGCGGCGTGTAAAGGTACCCTTACAGTATGCTTTCCTCAGCTTATACCAAACACCTGCTGACAGATTCCCTTAGCTTTGAGCAGTAGTAGTATCCTGTGATAATATGCCACAACACATCCTACTAATAAGTCATCCAGCAATTATCTGTAATTGGTAGAAAAACCTAGAAACTGGTGAGCAATTCCCCTCCATCACCACCACAGGGAGAGATGCTCTTTAAGAAAACTCTTTGCCCATAGATAAGGAACTTAAATATTTCTATACCTTACTTGGGAATTGTGCATTAAAAGATGGGAGATCTAAATTAGGCTGCTTTCACATCAGCGATTTTTGCCGATCGCGGCAGATGCGGTGAAAAAAACGCATCTGCCACGATTACCGCATAACCGCTGCACTTGCGGCACAGTTGCGGCAAGCGCCATACAATATCTATGGGGGCTTGCGGCAGGTGCGGTATCGGCACTGGCGGCAGGTGCAGCCGCAAAAAAAAACGCGGCTGACCGCGGTTTTTTTTCGCGGCCGCACCTGCCGCAAGTGCCGAAACCGCACTTGCCACATCTGCCGCACACTTACCGCAAGCCCCATAGACATTGCATGAGGCTTGCCGCAACTGTGCCACAAGTGCAGCGGTTATGCGTTAATCGCGGCAGATGCGGTTTTTTCACCGCATCTGCCGCAATCGGCAAAAACCGCTGATGTGAAAGTACCCTTATACACACAATTCAATAGAAATATTACAATATTCTGTGTATAATAAAAATAAAAAGGTTTACTGTGAACTCTTCTCTCATGATCCTCGTGGATTGCAGCGATGGAGGTTGAATGGCCGGTCTTAATCTCTAACAGCGCAGCTTCATGCATCGCGGCCATGTCTTCAATCTGTACAGAAGAAACAAGAACATTCTTAATTCACTTTTAGATATGAAAGGGTTTGCCCTTAAGATTCAGGCATTGATAGAATAAGTAAATGCAGACAATGAAGAACAAACACAATGATCACAAGACAAATGACTAACAATAGTCAAATGATGGCAGCAGCTTGGACCTTAGTAATCCCAGGAATGGGGCACTGTAATGCTGATCACCTCCATGCCACGCCGCATTGATGCAGTAATTCATGCACAAGGAGCCCCGACCAAGTATTGAGTGCATTTACTGTGCATACAAGTTAAAATCATTATTTCAGTTGGTCTTATATAATAATCTAATTTTCTGAGATGATGACATTTGGGTTTTCATTGGCTGTAAGCCATAATCATCAACATTAACAAAAATAAACACTTGTGTAATGACTCTATATAATATATGTGTTTCACTTTTTGTATTGAATTACTGAAATAAATTATGTTTTTGATGATATTTTAATTCAAATAAATAGCCATATATATAACGTAATGTGAAATATCAACATGGAATTATCTCAGTCAAATGTGCAAACGTGAGAAACCAGCAGAAGTGGGGATAAGGAAGTCCCCAAGTCCTGTTGTGGCACTCCTACAGTTCGGTTGCCTCAGGAATACCTGGTGCAGGGAGGGATTTCCACATCAGGTATACTTACACATACAACACCTTGCACCCCAGACCTGAAGGGGGAGCTCTACTTGCCGACATCAGGCAATGGCCCCTATAAATTCAGGCCTGGGGGAGGACTTGTAGCACAGTCGCCAACATAGTCAGGGACCGCAGAGGAGTTAGCGGTGCCCAACACAAGGTTCTCATCGCAATGAAAGATTTCCTTGCATTGCACTCGTGCAAGTCACATGGCAGGGTGACTTCAGACTTGTTTTTACCGATTCTGCACCAGGACCAGGGAGCTTCAAGTTATGTTCTGGATCCCAGAAAAACAGAGCAGCAGTCTATACAACAAAAGGCCAAAAGGCTCTGAAACTTAAACTACATTCAATATGTACAGTACAGCATTAAGGTGTGTGTCTAGTACTAAAGAATAGTATAGCAATAAGGCTACAGCATGAAATAAAAAGTCAAACTCACATGCTTACCTCCCATTGATTGGCTGCAGACTTCACCATTTCATCACACCTCCGATAGAATAGTGAAGGCTGCAGTCAATCTGAACCCGAATAATGGATTCAGCAGTAACAGAACAGTGTGATGACACACGACTGCCGGGACACAGAGCGGAGATTAGAGGAGCATCACCAGTCCGGATTGGTTGTTATTCAAAATTTTATTCTGCATAATACTGGGCAACCCCTTTAACAGCAGATTGGATCTTAGCAGATATGTGAAAAATGAGTACCAGGACTGATAATATTCATCGGCCTTCAGTTCAATCTTGAGCAACGGTGACATGGATGGATGAACACTCAAATTCAAATTCAAATGAGCTTTATTGGCAGGACTAAGTACATATTAGCATTGCCAAAGCAAATGGTAAAAAATTGGGGGATGGGGGTTGGGAGTGGGGAGTAGGGAGGCATATAGAGGTCCAGGATATGTCAGGATCCTTTTAGATGGTAGGGGCATGTCCTGGGTGGGGTATACAAGTCCATGACATATCAAGCTCTTAGTTGGTGAATATGGACGTGTCTAGGGTGGGGTACAGAAGTTCATGATATATCAGTCTCCTCTTAGTCTGTGGCAGGCACTGACATATTGTGCTGCTATGGCCAATGCACTTTCCTCTTCCCCCTGTAGTATTGGCCATTTCTCTTCCTTTTCCATGAAGGTGAAGTCTGGAAGGAGATCAGACAGTCTCTTGAAGGAAGTGTCCCTCACCGCAGAGTATTTAGGGCACCTCAGCAAGAAGGGGGTCTTGTCCTCCACAGCCTCCAGGGGGCACTGCTGGCACAGTCTGCTCTTTCGGGGCGTGTAGTTCTGTCGGTGCAGCCCGGATTCGATGATTAGGCTCTGGGCGTTCTGTCTGTACAGGCTCAGGATCTGCTCTTTGGGGTTTTCCAGTTTCTCTAGATATGGGGCCAGTTTGTACTCCCTCTGTAGGTTCTGGTACATCATCAGTTTCTGTGAGTTGTTTATATCGTTACTCCAGATGCTGAGATATTCCTCTTTGCCTTTGTGCACCATCTTTTTGATTTTTATCAAGCCATGTAGGTTGGTGGCTTGGTCAGGCTTGCTTTGGGTACTTTGTGTTGGGAGGCTTCCTGGGGCTTCATGGTGTAGGAAGGCTTTGTGATGGTAGGAGCTGGGGCTACTGCTTTGTAGATGAGCCTTGAATGACAGCGCCTTCTTCTTTTTTGCGAGGTATAGAGGTAATCTGCCCAGCTCTGCTCGGTAGGTACTGTTTGATATGCTCTGATGGACTTGGAGGAGATGCTTGCAGAACTCTAGGTGGAATATTTCAGTTGGCCCAGTGTCCCACTTTGACCAGTTTGGGCATGAGACTGGGCCCCAGACCTCACCGCTGTACAGAAGGATTGGGGCAATGATGGTGTTAAATATGCCTTGAGATGATACAGACGTCTTCTGATGGCATAGAAGGCTTTGGATGCCTTGTCTTTCAGCAACTCTATGGCTTGCTTGAAGCTTCATGATTGGCTGAGTTCTAGGCCCAGGTAGGTGTACTTGTTGGTTTCTGTAAGTGGACAGTTGTCTATTGTAAAGGGAGGATGGCCAACAGGTTTCTGCTTTCTTTTCTGGAACACCATGGTATTAGTTTTCTTCTTGTTGATTGGCATTGCCCATGTGCTCCTGAAGGTCTCTGATTTTCAGATGCTCTTGGAGGCCTTTCTTGGTTGGTGAGAACAGCATGAGGTCATCAGCATATAGCAGAAATTTTACATGGGTGTCATGGAGGGTGAGCCCTGGTGCTGAGGAGGACTCTGGGGCCACTGCCAGCTCATTGATGTAGATGTTAAAGTGTGTTGAACTGAGGCTTCGGCCCTGTCCACTCCTCGGCTTTGTTGGAAATATTTAGGCTGTCCTCCTTCCATGGACACTGTAGGAAGATCGATCTTGTGCAGCCTAGATAGGTCATCCAGGGTCTTCTCAGCCTAGATATGTCCACCAGGGTCTTCTCCATTGTTATCTTGACTGTATCAAGCCATTGTGTTGCTGGTCCTCCTCTTCGCCTTGTTCCTTCTATTTTCCTACCACGATGTCCTTTCTCCAGCGATTTCTCTCTTCGTATTATGTGTCCACAGTAGACAAGTCGTAGCTTGGTGATTTTTGCTTCAATTGACATAACTGGCTTAATTTTTTTCAAAATAGATTTGTTCTTCTTGCCATCCTATTGACAACATTCTTCTCCTGCTCCACATTTCGAGGAGTTGATTCTTCTTCTGTCTTATGTCTTTATCGTCCGTGTTTCACATCCGTATGTTACAACAAAAAAGACCAGACTATGTACGAGCCGTGTCTTCTATATAAATGTGCTGCAGGAGCACAGCAAAAACAGTGAAAGAGCTGCAAACAGACCTACAGCACCTTCATTCCCAGATCGATGGGCATCAAAGAGGCCAGAACTCCAGCGATCATAAAGTAATGACGTAACCTAGGTATAAAATATGGGGCCTATCACTTCTCCAGTGTCAGAACTGTCAACACCAGTGAGAGTGAATAGCAAAAGCATACAGGACCCGTAGCTCAGTGTTCTGTCTACTGGCGGACATAATGACATAAATGACCAGTAGCTTAAAAAAGATGAATTGTTGTGCTGGTGTTGGGTTTTGCTGAAGTTCACCATATGCACCATATGTTGCCTGTGCAGTGTGTGGCATCATTGTATTGAAGGATTAGTAATGTTCTGTATCTGATTCTCTATATCTGTTGGAATCAATGAATGATGAATTGCTGCTGTATTATTACTGAACTTTTATTGAGCAGATCTGCTTGTTGTCATGATGTCAGATGTTTCCAATTATAGGGCACAGGCATTCTCCACGCATTTCACCTCCGTAATACATGAAGTGCTGGCAGCTACGCAGCATCAGTATTTAGACATGACTATAAATGATAGATTAAGCTGCGGGTATTGAAAGCTTGCCATGTATTCCTCTGGGAGGGTGCAGCACATGTGAAATGAACATCCATCATTCCGGGTAATACCAGCATTTCAAGAGGAACCTACCATAACACATAATTACCAATTACACAGGGAATGCCGCTAATCATGAGATTGTATGGCAAGTGACTCATGTTATAGCAAGCGAGACTTATTTCCCACTGAGAGCATGAGAAGCACTTCTCAGAATTTACCCTATGATATCATTTGGTATCTTTATGGCTACGGTCTTGAGCAGATGATTGATGTGAGATCATCAGGAAGTCAAGGTATTACAATACTGCAGTCTGTCTTTGGGACCCCAACAAGGAGCTTCACTGCCAAAAACTGAAACACTAAGGTGTAATGACAATAATGGATACCCCATGCATAGAAGAGAACTCATAAATGGTGGATTCTCATACATGCTCAATTGTAGAATGTAAGCCCGCAAGGTCAGGGTCCTCGCCCCTCTGTACCAGTCTATCATTGTTAATTTGTTTACTGTAAACTATATCTATAATTTTGTATGTAACCCCTTCTCATGTAGAGCACCATGGAATTAATGGTGCTATATAAATTATAATAATAATTCTACCCATAAGACTCACTTTATTCTGCACACAATCTTACATGACGTTTACACTGGACAGTTTTAATCAACCGCTGACAGCAACAGATGCACAGTGACTGATCTGTAATCGGCCGCTCATTACACCCATGGTTTGCTGCTGTTGTGATCGGCAGCACAGATCCTGTTTACACTGAATGGTGCGCTGTCGAGAACGATGATATTTCGTGCATCAGAAAAAGAACATTTCACTTGACAAGTGAGCGTTCTACTCATTCATCGTGTGATCGGCAGCTTAGGCTGCACAATCACTGGGAAATCAGTGTTTCTGGCAGGCACGGAACTCAATAAGGAGCATGCCTCTGACTGTGGTGCCAACCAGGCTAAAGCTAGAGCAGAATACAGTGCAGTGCCTACTTCCCCCTTTCCATCCCTCCCCAGATGAAGCATTCATTTGGTTACCAATTAGCCAATGGGATCAAAGAGGAAGGGGCATCCAGCCATACCTACAGGGGTTAAATCCAGGTGCCTGGGGTCAGTGACTTTCTCTTTCCCTCTTGCGGACCACCGTAAGCTTTTGGACCCATCATACTGTGTATAGGGGAGCTGTGGGCCCATCATACTATGTATAGGGGACCTGTGGGCCCAGCATACTATGTATAGGGGAGCTGTGGGCCCATCATACTGTGTATAGGGGAGCTGTGGGCCCATCATACTGTGTATAGGGGAGCTGTGGGCCCATCATACTGTGTATAGGGGAGCTGTGGGCCCATCATACTGTGTATAGGGGAGCTGTGGGCCCATCATACTGTGTATAGGGGAGCTGTGGGCCCAGCATACTATGTATAGGGGAGCTGTGGGCCCATCATACTCTGTATAGGGGAGCTGTGGGCCCATCATACTGTGTATAGGGGAGCTGTGGGCCCATCATACTGTGTATAGGGGAGCTGTGGGCCCATCATACTGTGTATAGGGGAGCTGTGGGCCTATCATACTGTGTATAGGGGAGCTGTGGGCCCATCATACTGTGTATAGGGGAGCTGTGGGCCCATCATACTGTGTATAGAGGAGCTGTGGGCCCATCATACTGTGTATAGGGGAGCTGTGGGCTCATCATACTGTGTATAGGGAGTTGTGGACCCATCATATTGTGTATAGGAGAACTGTACATTGGGGTACTCATTATTAAATGTTAAAAAGACACTTAAGAAGCATTATTATTATAGGGGCACTCCGGATAATGTGACTGTCAATGGTGTACAAGGGGCATTATTACCTCCTAGGGGCAAAATGTGGACACTTTTCTAAGGCACTTGCACAGAGCATTAATAGTGTCTAGAAGGCACAAAAGATGCATTTTTACCATGCAAGGGCGCACAGTGGTGCCATTATTATATGGGTCAGTAAGAGGAGCCCTGCTTTTGTAGCAAACACCAAGTGCAATAATACGGACACATACGGCAGCAGCCGCTCTGTATTGGAGTATCAGCAGGATAAGGAGTTTGTGCAAGTTGGGAAAAGACGGGACGACACTGGACATGTGAGAAGTCAGATGTATCTTTGTTGTAATCTCTGTAGACCAGCCCTGGCTGGAGAAGTTGTCATGTTGGCCTGTACCAAATGGAAAAGTGAACGACTCCAATCATAAATAGCATCATCTATAACAATACTGTAATCTCTTACATGTTCTGCAGGACTGGCATCTATCATTATATGATCATCTTTTATCAGTAATGTCAGTGTTAATATATGTGTAGAGATTTATTTCCAGTAACAGCTCAGTCATCTGCGGAGGATGCCATGTACCCACTATTAGGCTTCACCATTGTAGTTGTTTGACGGTTACCTGCTTAGGGGCCACTCAGATGTTTCAACCCCCCCTTGAGCTGAACCTCTAGCTACACCTCTGATTAAGAGTGTTTGGATCTCTGCCTCAGTTAAACAACTACTATAAATATATTAAATTAAATCAGCGCAGAATAGTAGACCCAAGTATGACATGGAGTTAGGAGGTGGAATTGTTATAACAGTAGGCAATGACCATTCTTATCCCATACAATAACTTGTACTGACCTGGCCTTGGTGTTGGGATCGGATCTGGAGTAGTTGGGAGCTCTGCTCCAGCCGCAGATGCTCCATTTCTTTATCATATTGATGCTGTAATCTCTCCTTCAGTGACTGCAATTCTTCGTGCTGATGATGTTCCAGTTTCTTCACCTCATTATCAAATTTAATTTCCAATTCCTCCTTCTCTTTTTGTAATTTCTCGCACCTCGTTGTGTTGAAGGCTGAAAGATTAACAAGAATAAATGAGAGATTATCCAGAGACTCCATCAGATTGAACAGTACAAAGTCAGGAACAATTCTTGCCCTATCACAGCACAGGATTGCGATTTACACCATGCTATGAATGTGCAGTTATACTACGGTATACTCCAAGGTGTAACACATTATTGGCCACATATGTGCATACACTTTACACTTTGCAACGGAACGCTCCCTTTTCCTAAATTAAAAACTTCCAATATTCTATGGAGTAACGCAGAAAAACAACACAAGGGACCTCTTGTGTGAGATTTAAAGGGAAGATGGCATAAAAAAAATTTTCTTCAACAATTGGAAAAATGTAAAGTAATAATGTTTTAATTTGTTTTTCCAATATTATCTAATTTTTTTAATGTAGTAAATATGAAAAATAATTCACATAATCCACTTTGAAACATTAAGGGAAGCAGCTGCTGAAATTTGACATAAAATCCTAGTGTACAGCTTGCATACATTACTACTGCTGGATCTGCTTCATGTGTGTAATTTTTCTCCTCCCCCTCCCCTTCTGGGTGTTTACAAATGGATAAGAGACCATGAAGTTTAGGATCACCAACAGTGAGGAGCCATTTTGTTGTAGACAAATTGACACTGTCAAAACTACATGCAGATCCTTAAGCCAGCAAACTCAACGAGAATCCTGTAGTTTTGTGCACATGTTGCCTTTTTTTTCCCATTGCAGATTTGGTGCAGAAATACATTTACAGCATGTCAATAATTGTAGCATTTTTCCACCCTGAATGTATATGAAAAATGCATCAATAACACATTGCGTTTTTCTGGCAGGAGAAATTTCTGCAACTGAAGGGTATGTTCACACAGGGAGTTTTTTTCTGAAGAGAAACCTATTCCTTAGGCAGAAAAAAAAATGTTTTTGGTGCAAAAATGCAGCTATTACATTGATTTTTCATTGCTTTCAATGGTTGAAAAAAACATCAAAAATACTGAAAGAATTGACATTGGTTTCTTTTAAAAACGCAGTAAAAACCAAGCTGTTTTTCATTTCGGTCAGGGAAAAAGAAACAGGAGTGTCTGTGTGCAGGAGATCTCTGGAATCTCATAAGTTTTACTGGTACTATAAGGCATTGTGCTGACACTACAGATTTCCTGCCTTTTTTCGGCATATTGACAAATTCGCAGTACAAGACCCTACCTGCAAAGTGTATGGTAAATCAGAAGAGAAATCTTCAGCATGTCAGTTCCTGCAGAGTATTTTGCTGTGATTGTCACCCATAGAGTTCAGAGAGTATTTGTTGCATATTTTGTGTACACTTTACGCTGATGACATGGGGCTCTGCTGTATTTTTGGTCACCAGCTTGGGTACAGCAGGCAGATACAGGCTGCCTAGTGTTACCTGGCTGATAAAATACAGGGGAGTCCATTTAAAAAAAAAAATTATATATATATATATATATATATATATATATATATATATATATATATATACGGTATATATTTCTTGAAATAACTAAAAAAAATTTATAAAAATGATGTGAGGCTTTGCTGTATTTTTGGTTGCGAGCCAAGTACAACTGGGCAGCTTGGGCTAGAAACCTCAGCGTAGGGCCAATGTTAGACCCGACCATTATGAACCTCTATGAGCCTGTAAGTAAATAGTAAATAATACACTACACCGTGAAAAATAATTTATTTCTAAAAAGAACACAATCACAAGCCTCTTTCCCATCTGTAATTCTCCCCCCAAAAACATCCACGATAATCCTTGGTGAAGTCCGATCACAGCGAGACCTAAAACGGACAGTGAGAGGGGTGACGTCACAGTTTGGTTCATCTGAGGTCAGCTGAGCTCTGACCCCAGATTAACTTACCCATGTCATCCTTTGGGCCCTCTCTCCCCCCAATGGGTGCTCTTTCTCCATCCCCATTGGGCGCTCTCTCTCCACCCACTGGGCTTTAGCTCTTTCTCCCTCCTCCATTGAAGGCTCGCTGCCCATTTAGCGCTACACAGCACTAGATAGCTAGTCACGGGAACAGATACAGGACAGCCTTAAGAACATCACTAACTACAGATGTAGCCATTCTCAAACATATCAAAGATATCCCCGTGTGAAAGAGTTTAATTCAATACACATTTAATGGCTCTGTTGTGTTAACATTATATGCCATGATTTTTTTTTTTGGATGTCCCAAGTTGTACAATCTATACCTAATTCTACATAAAAACAGTGACAAAATGTGCTACAAAAAAGTTACACTAGGATGCTGGTCTACCTGAAACCCTCTCTAAGGCTGGCTTCACACTTGCAGATGGATCTGCAGCGTTTTGCAGATGCATCTGCAAGTGTGAGCATGCTGACCGCGGCCCCTATGTTTATAATAGGGCGCACGCGGTGTGAAAGCTCTCATTCACTCCTATATGTGTACTGTCAGCAGGCGTATGCCTGCTGACAGATCACACACTCCCGTCCGCACTGTGGACGCGAGATGTAGCGTCCATGCTGCGGGCGGGAGTGTGTGATCTGTCAGCAGGCATACGCCTGCTGACAGTACACATATAGGAGTGAATCAGAGCTTTCACACCGCGTGCGCCCTATTATAAACATAGGGGCCGCGGTCAGCATGCTCACACTTGCAGATGCATCTGCAAAACGCTGCAGATCCATCTGCAAGTGTGAAGGCAGCCTAACAGGAGAAGGGTCCCCAAAAACATTCTGCATCCCTCCGAGCCAGAACACTACAGTGAGGGTCAGGCATTAGTACACTCTCCTAGCCAAAGCCAGAGTTCCACTGCTCAAGAAGGCACATGTGCAGGCCCATCTGAAGTTTGCCAGTGAACACCTTGGTGATTCTGAGAGTGATTGGGAGAAGGTGCTGTGGTCAGAAGAGACAAAAATTGAGCTTTCTGGCATTAACTCAACTCGTCGTGTTTGCAGGAAGAGAACTACTACCTATGACCCAAAGAACACCTTCCCCACTGTCAAGCATGGCAGAGGAAACATTATGTGCTGTTTCTGTGCTAAGGGCACAGGACTACTTTACCACATCAATGGGAAAATGAATGGAGCCATGTACCCTAAAATCCTAACTGAAACTCCTTCCCTCTGCCAGAACAATAAAAATGGATCATTCCTGGTTCTGTCAGCACGACAATGACCCACAACATACAGCTAAGGCAACAAAGGAGTGGCTCAAAAAGAAGCACCTTAAGGTCATGGAGTGGCCTAACTAGTCTCAAGACCTTACTCCCCAATTTAGAGATGATCTGCAAAGGGGAGTGAACCAAAATTCCTCCTGACATGTGCGCAAACCTCATCATCAACTACAAAAAACGTCTGACTGCTGTGCTTGCCAACATTGTTTTGCCACCAAGTATCAAGTTTTGTTTGACAGAGGCAAAAGGGTCAGCTCACAATCCACTTGGAGACAGGCCGTCACGGAATTCGACAGGTGAAATTCATCCAAACCAAGTATAAAAAAAAATTATTCCAGCGTCAAAGCTCCAGGGTAATATCCAAAACCATTATTCCATAAAAACGTTGTCAGACAAATATACTGTACAACGTTAAAATGTTATGACACATGGCGTTGCTCGTTGACTTTGGACGTGTATCGGGGTTGACCGTTAACTGGGACAAATCTGTCATGCTCCCCTTGGGAACTTTGTATTACTGCTCCGCTGCCAGTGGTGAAGAGCTTTAAATATTTAGGTATTATGGTTGCGAGTAACTTGGCGGATTTTGAACGTCTTAATTTATCTCCAATACTGCAGAAAATTAAACAAAAAACCCGAACATGGTCTAAATTACACCCATCGGTAGTAGGTAGAGTGAATCTACTTAAGATGGTTGTCATGCCTCAACTTTTGTATATTTTACATAATGCCCCTGTATGGCTTCCCAAGAACAGGTTCCATAAAATCAATGCCGTCTTCTGAGAGTTGATATGGAAGGGATCCCGAGCACAAAAACCTAAGGACAAAGGGGGTCTGGCCCTGCCAAATCCCTGGTTGTATTACCTCGTAGCCCAGTGACAGGACCTGGCGAGGGGGCGAATCATTATGTGATAGACTCAGCGGGACGTATCCTTTAATTTTTGGTGGGACAGGGCTCCATACTTTCGAATCTAGAAGGCCGGAAGGTTTCGTCCATTTATTGCTAACTAGCCCATTGTGTCACTCATGGTCAAGATGTGGGATAAGGTTAAACAACTCAGGGATATCACTACATACACCAAATATTCCCCATTATGGGTTAATCCATTTCTGCCAGAGCTGCAGTCACTCAAGGGGTTTGCGCATTGGAGGAGGATAGGAATTTGGAGGATATTGCAGCTGTTAAGTGGTGGGATATTTAAGTCCTTTGCTGAGCTCCAAAAGGAGTTCCCATTGAATCAATGTTCTTTCAGCATCTACAATTGCAACACGCTTTTAATGCACAGAATCAAAGGTCTTGTATAATTGTACAACAAGATAATGTAATCAGTATGCTTGGTCTACAGTCTACCTCCAAAGGTCTGATATCTTTTATATATGGGAATATTTTGTGTGCGCTCTTATCTACACACCCTATCAGAGCTAGGACTAAATGGGAGGAACAATTGGGCACAATCTCTGACGACCAATGGGATTCCATTTTACAAATTATACCCAAATTATCCCTTAGTGAGCCTGGCCGCCTCTCACAATTGTACATCCTTTATAGGGTGTACAGGACACCAAAGTGGCTCTTTGAATTGAGACTCCGCAGGGACTCTAAATGTCCTAAATACAGGATGAGTGATGCCGACATAGTTCATATGTTATGGACGTGCCCCCGTCTTCAGACTTTTTGGATAATGGTGCTTCATCTTGTCCGGCTGGCTCTAGGTTATGACGTCCCAAGAGATCCAGAGATTTGTGTTTTGGGAAGTATGGACACCATTAATGGAGATGACTATCTTGTGATTGCGGTCGCTAGAATGCTTTATGTGGCGAGGAAATTGATCGCTTTCCACTGGATCTCAGATAAGACCCCTTCCAGTAAAGAGTACATTAATAAATTAAATCACATACTTTATTTGGAAAAGACTGTATACCTCAAACGTGGGCGCTTAAGAGTCTTTGAAAGACTCTGGGGAGGCTGGGCTGGTTCTCCCGGTTTGGCTTCACCAGATTTAATGATAGATAGGACTGGTCCAGCTTAAGACCAGATTTGATGTGACCTTGGTTCTTCTTCTCCCCATACTATGCACCTCTTCTGATTTATCTGCATCTATGCTGCAAGACTGCTTTGTTCATTGTATAGGACCGAGTTGGGTGTTGGCGGGTCGGAGTCTCCTTAAGCGGGTTTTCAACTGCCCTATCGTGCAACCCACATATTGCAGGTTTCATTCACTGCAAGTGATAATATAAACTACAAATTTAGAGTTACAGTAAACATGGCTTTTGATATTGTAGATTCTACTGGTGACTGCAGATTTAAAAGTACAGCCACTGTCCACGTATTTGCAATATGTGCAAATATTATGCCCACACTTAGAAAATCCCTTATACTGAAGCCACGGAAGCCACATAAGGTTAGAGCGCATAGTGTCAGAGCTGTCAAAGCTACTAGGTGAAAGGATGCGACTTAAGTTTGCAGCTTTCTTGGAGATACATTTTATGGGAACCTACAGGATCTCTCTGTTTTTGATCCTGGAATAAAATGGAGAGGTGAATTTTAATAATGGATTTAATTTTATTGAATTGGGGACTATATGTAGAAATAAAACTAATTCCAGATTTTTTTTTCATTGCATTCAATTCATTCATAGACAGAATGGACAAGCATGCTAACTTTTTCCACTTTATCCACACTCTTCCTACCCTTCTGTCTCATCCATATTGGGTATTCCGTATCTTATCGACCAAGTCTAATTGCCTGCCTTAGCTCACATTGGTTAGATGTATTCCTTTTGATACAATAGAATTCCCCTTTAGGAATATGTGAGATTACCTGTTTTGCATGATAGGACATTGCCCAAAGGGTCACGTTAGATGCAGACTCTTTTCTATATGGAGAAATATCCACAACACCCAATGTTCCCAGCCTGATGCCCAGAAATTCTGTAGAACGTTTAGTGAACTTATAAGTAAAATTGAGGTTTATTTAATTAGAATTGGCATACTTAAAAAACTCTTGAAGTGATAACATAAAACGTGCGTTGGGGTGGTGCAGTGGACGGAGCTGACAGATCACCAGGTATTGCAGTAAGTGCTGCCTGTATTCCTTGCTCAACCCCATGCACAAATTCTGGAATCACCTGGCTTGGAGGATGTCCATTCAGTTCTTTAATTTTGTAAAAAAAAAATGCATATCACAGACATGGCATACAATAAAGTCATTTCAAATGGCAACTCTCTGCCTTAAAGAAACACTAAAAGAAATCTTGAAAAAAATGCTAGCTAGTAAAGGTTACTTTTGTAGACCAAGCAGGGGAAAAATTATGGAATCATGACAAACCAACCACTCAAATACATTACTATTATTTTGTTGCACCACCTCTGGCTTTTATAACAGCTTGCAGTCTCTGAGGCATGGACTTAATGAGTGACAAACAGTACTCTTGCAACCTGAGCAGAGGTGGTTATCTTCAACCCATCACCATTATGGGGTTTCAAGGACAATTCTGCATTTGTCAATATGGCTCATTTTTGGTTATTTACATTGTTTAATTGTTGAGGTCAATTTAATCCAATATTGGTGTGTAGTCTGGTTATTTCAAGGGAAGGGGTTAGATATGGGTTACGTCATGCATGAGTCACCAATACCTTTTGTCATAATCCACGGGAAGATAAGGGAATGTCACACCGATTCTTCTCCTGCAATTATGGTGTGGGGTGCCATGATGTACAGTACTCTGACCCATCCAGTTTTTATTAAAGGTACACTAACAGCTCTGCTTTACAATATGTTGGTCAAGAAACCACTGGTATGCCACTTCTCTGAAGTGTCCCAGGAGCCATATTGTAACATGACAACAAAAGGTCATGCAACAAACAGTAGCACATGTTGGTTGTGCTGAGAGCAGCCTGCAAAGCCTAAACTTGCTACCATGGACTTGTTTCCTATGAAGCACATAGAAACACATGCAGTTGACATGCTCCTCTCCGGAAAGTGGGCGGCTGTTCCAGGTGATGCGATGAGAGACTCATGCGAGTCTCTCGCATTTGGGACACTGGCCTTAGATGTGTAACAAGCTGATCCCACAATGTCCTGTAGTGGGGATGCCTAGAAATTAGCTTTTATCTACAAGAGAACCTCATAATAATCATTCAATCTTCCTATAATACCACAGCAGGGGAAATAAAGTATTGCATAGTGCCTAATACAATTAATAGACTGTCCCAGGCATTACCAGATAGAAGAGGGCTCATGTGCAGAGTAATACTGTTATGACTGAACCCTTCAACTCACACAAGGGCTAACAAACCATGGGAGATGTTAACCACAGGTCCCTATACAGACTAGGCGTTCACTAAACCTCACCCTGTTGTGTCCCTGCTCAACCATGGAGGGTGGCACCCTAAAGTAACCCAATGGTGTCCCCACTCAATGTCAGCTGACCCTGAGTGTGCGTAACTGTGCCCTAAACTATAAACCATGTGTAAAACAAAATACCAATAAACATAACAGAGGTGCACACAGGCAGAGGATGACACACAGTGCTAAAGATGTGTTCACATAGTCGTACAGGGAGAATTGAAAAAAGGAACCCTTGAAATCCCAAACGAAACAGAATGGGAGAATGCTGGAAAGGGAAACACACGAACTGCAGGAAAAAGCAAAAGTGATAACTCAACAAAATTATCCTGGACTGGGGAGCTGGGACTCCACAGATATATCCACCTTGGGATATAGCCAGCACTGAGGTATGCGCATGGTGAGTATAAATAGCTCCTCCCTAGATGTGATAGGGCAAAAAAAAAAAAAAGGAAGTGAATACACCTGAGGGGAAATAAAAAGGCAAGGCTAAGGAACGACAAGAGAACTATCAGCAGGTGGACCAATACAACACATGCTGTGGTCCAAATGGAGAAGGCAACTGACCACATAACCAGAGGTCATTGGAGTTGAGCAATGACAGCAAGATGTGGTAGGGCAAACAAAAAAGAGAATTAAACAAACCTGATTGGAAATGTTTCCAAAAGGCAAGGCATAGGAGAAGCAAAAAACTAACAGTAGTTGGACTAATACAAAACATGCAGTGGTCCATTGGAGAGTGAAACTGATCACACAGCCATAGGTCACCGGATGAAACCAGAGTCGTGACAAATATATGGGCCCTTTGTAGTTCAACAGCTCATCATAGCGCACAATTCAACCCGCTTTGAAGGTAGAGATGGGCCCCCTCACCTATTGGGAAATTATGCAGCTGCACAGGTTGTATCAATTATATGTTTGCTCTTAGACTGTCTGTCAAATGCATGGCCATACTAGGCGTTTGTAATTTTGAAACTGTAGAAATTTGTGCAGATTATTTTGGCAGTAATTATCATTTACGGTAATTCATTTGCAATGAATGCAGCTGATGTCTTCATATCAGAATTATACAGTGCTGTGCAAATTAATTGGGACAAAGCATTTTTTAAGTAAAATCGTAAGTTGGTTACCAGTCAGTGATTCAATCCAGTTTTGAACAGGTGTGAGTGTACAACCTTGAGTAACAAAATGTGGTTTGACTGGTTTTATAGTCAGAAAATAACAGCTAGCTGCCCCTTCAGCTTCAGCTGAGTGCTTGTTTCTGTGAGGAGTGGTTTAGTTGACTTTTTCTATCAGTGTGATTCATGCCTGTAAAAATGGATGTTACTCCACGGAAGAGGTCTAGAATTATTATTCTTAATGAACATAAATAAGTGCCATAATAATAAACAGTGCCATACAAGTGTGGTTCCATGACGAAGAATTGAAATACTTGGTATAATCAATGCCAAAATGCATTGAAAATCTCATATCTGCAAACTCCAGGCCTCACGGACCCCAACAGACCATGTTTGTAGGATATCCTTAGTATTGCACAGGTAATTGCTTGATCATGATAACATCACCTGTGCAATACTAAGGAAATCCTGAAAACATGACCTGTTGGGGTCTGAGAGGACTGGAGTTTGGGAACTACTGATGTAAACAGTGCATTATAACATTTTATTATTGAATATTCAAAAATGTGTATTTTTTGCTTTGTCCCAATTCATTTGCACAGTACTGAAGGTCGTAGATATGAATCCCTTATAATAATTTATTATGATTTTCCACTCTATCTGTAAAAACTTTTTGGGAACCATCATTTTTTGATAAGCTGCACAAAAGAAAAGGAAATCACTTGGCAGCCCTTTCCAGGACGTAGGCGGGACACAGAATTCAAATTTTATATTATACATGTATATGTTATATATATGTATATAAAAAAAAAACAGTTTTCGAAATTAGGCCCCTTTCACATGAGCGGTTTGCTGATGTTTCCGGCCGATGGTGCCGTATCTGCTGCCTAACAGCCGACTTGAGGCACCGATCCGGCAAGCTCAATGCATTCTCTATGGGGTTTGCGGTCGGGTGTGGCAAGTGCGGTTTGCCAGATCCAGCAGAAAAAATGCTGCTACTGGTAGCTGTGTTTTTTTGAGCCAGATTTGCCGAATCTCTGCAAATACTGCATTTGCCACACCTGACGCAAGCCCCATAGAGGATGAATGGGGGCTTGCCGCAGGTGTACCGCAAGTCAGCTATTAGGCGGCAGATGCGGGAAATCTGCTGAATCTGCCGCATTCAGCAAAAAACGCTGATGTGAAAGCAGCCTTAGACACACTTACAAAATGTATTTTTGTAGAAATTATTTTTTTTCCCTTTGGGTTAGTGTAGACAATCACTAGACTCCTAGTGGCATTGCATCGCTAGGTATTGTATGCATCTTTCAGAATAACTGTCTTGTTACACGCCTTTGGGTCAACATAATTTCCTTTCCATAACAAGGGAACCTTGTCTTTCCATTTTCGGTTGTGGATTCCCAGGGAAGTAAATCAAATAGAACTGTTTTTGGAATATAAAAGACCTTATAAATTTGATGTAATAAAACTATAAACTCATTCACTCATGTACAGCATTTGTAATCCAATGGTCCACTGGGTAGAAAGAAGGTCATGGTCTATTCACTTGGCTATAAAATCTGACCTTTGTAGCTTGGTTTACTCTCTATGAATATAAAGATTGAAAAATCGAGTTTGTGGGCAGTTACACAAAAATGAGAGATAAGATTGCGAACCAGACATCTGTAACAAGAAATGTCTCCTCCCGGAGAGCCATCGTGATGGAGCATTGATATTAAGAAGAGAGTGGGGTGATCTGACTTACTGATGTCGAGTCCAGATATCCTGAATACATATACTTCATACCTACTTTAATTATTAGGTATATCATCAGTATTCTGTCTTTTTTTTTTTACATCTATGCAGCCTCAAGGATTTAGATGTTCATATATTTTCATAGGAGGAAGCTGAAACAAGTGGAAAGTGAAGTGTGGCGCCCCAGTGGTCTGATAACCACAGAGGTACTGCGCCTAATCCATAGGTGTGGTATCCTACTCCCAGGTAAGACACAATGCCGAGACCCACACAACTGCACCCAACACCCATCCTAACTCCTGGCCAGGAGATAGAGGGGGCAGAAGTGACCCCATATGAGGAGCCCCATCTGCTGGCAGGAGGAGGGAATAGGCAGAGGGGGTGGGAACAAAGTAGAAAACAGAGCAGGAGTAGGAGGAGTTAGCTTAGTTAGTCTGTAGAAGTCTGATAGGAACACCAAGAGAGATGGCTCTCTAGGGGAGGCTAGTGCTTGGGCCTAATGGGACCGGTGGATAGGTCAGCTGAGGAAACCCCAGCCAGAGGGACCCTGGACCTGCAATCGCCTTTGAGGTAGTTTTTAGGAGAGCTGATTGCAAGAGGGGACCAGCCCCAATCTGGCAACAACACTTCACGGTTGAACCAGGAAACCGGCAACTACTGGGCTTTATGTGCAGTGGTCAACTACCATGGATAATCCGCAGGATGGTGGCTAAACCTAGGGTCAGAGGACGTGTTGATCGTCGCTCAACAGGGCCCAAAGCCATCAGCCTGGGACACTGTAGCATGAAGGCGCAGGGCAAGAGTGGTGAGTAAACCAGCACAGAGAAGGGCAACCTGGAAAGGCATACAGAAAGGGGGTCTTAGCGGAGTGAACCTGGATTGCATGGGAGTTTTCTGGATTGCTGACCCAAAGGACACAGCGCCCCGGCTGGGCTGGAACTACTAAGAACTGTCAGTAAAGGTAAAAAGAACTGTACTCTCTGTGTCCTCCTGTTATTTCCTGCGCCCTTCTTGCCGCCTCCTGCACCCTAACCAACAACCCCCATTATTCCTATAGATTCTCATACCAGCCCTGGGGCCCCACTCCACCTGTGGGGAGTGTTACCATCCTGGCTGCTGCACCATCTGCTCCAGAGGGCCAAAACAGCAGTGCTGGTCACCCATGACCAGGTACCACAGGTGGCATCAGGAAAAACTCATAATCCTATGTAAATAGCCCCCATCGCTGCACGGCTAGGGCCACAGAGTGGGGCCACAGCCACCGTGACAGATTGCCGGCCCGGCTACCGAGTACCCCCGACCCTTGCGGCCGTTGCAGAAGCTATGGACACACATATAGCAGAGCACGAAGCTCATTAAGCAGCCTGGGGACATCTTCTGTGCTTAAGAGTCATTGACATTTAAAAAAAAAATATTGACATTTAAGAGGTTTGGATTACTGGTTCTATTTCTTAAGACCCTCATGATAAGCGCCATTCCTCTTTTTGATTGCTTCCAGTCTTCTTTTCTCAGAGTGTGGTGCGAGCGGTGAAAAGGTTCATAAAAAGGGTCTGAACTCTGAACCGGAAGTAGAAAGGGTGTATAAGGTGCGCCGTTTGGAACAAGTCATGAAACAATTTGAAATGGTGGTCTTTATTTTGATGCGTTTCAGAGCTAAACTCGCATACATGCAGCAACAATGATTTTTTTTCTGCATAAGGAGCGACTATAGTTTCAAAACGTGGTACAATAAAGATCACCATAAATTCTCCCTGGTGGCGCAGCTTATATACCCTTTCTATCCCCTGCTGTAATGTCTGTATACTCTTATATTCTGTGATCCCCGGCTGTAATGTCTGTATACTCTTATATTCTGTGATCCCCGGCTGTAATGTCTGTATACTCATATTTCTGCGATTCCTGGCTGTAATGTCTGTTTACTGTTATATTCTGTGATCCGCAGCTGTAATGTCTGTACACTCATTCTGTGATCTCAGCTGTAATGTCTGTATATTCCTATATTCTGTGATCCCCGGTTGTAATGTCTGTATACTGTAATATTCTGTGATCCCCGGCTGTAGTGCCTGTATATTCTTATATTCTGTGATCCCTGGCTGTAATGTCTGTATATTCTTATATTCTGTGATCCCCGGCTATAATGTCTGTATACTCTTATATTCTGCGATCTCCGGCTGTAATGTCTGTATACGCTTATATTCTGTTATCCCTGGCTGTAATGTCTGTATACTTTTATAGTCTGTGATCCCCGGCTGTAATGTCTGTATATTCTTATATTCTGTGATCCCCGGCTGTAATGTCTGTATACTACTGTGATCCCCGCCTGTAATGTCTTTATACTCTTTTATTCTGTGATCTCTGGCTGTAATGTGTGTATACTCTCTTACCACAGCTCCTGGGCAGGGGAGGAAGTATGTCGGACCTGTTACTGCATGGTTGGACACATACATTACACAGGGGCACATTTATAACAATATCTCAGGACAGGAACATTTTTTTTTTACATCCAATTGTGAAAATTGTTGCTATTCTAAGATCTATTAATTAATATGTACAAGAGCTCATGGGACAACCCATTTAAGTCTTGAATTAAAAAACTGTTTCAATGCGATGTTCCAAATAAATGTGGCATATTTTTGGGATCATGCTTACAAAATATGACATTTGCGCCAACTAGGAAAAAAACAGTATAGTGAATATGTTGTATCATAGCTGACCCCTTCTTATAAGCCCCATTCATGTTTAACAAAAGATAAGTCCTTTAAAGTAAATGATAAATCCCCTCCACATGCAATACACTGTGACTGAATAATACTGCCATACAGTGTCATATGGTAATCGAATACTGCAACAATACTGATAGGACATCATGGTGCCATGTACCATCATGCATCAGACCAGATAAGGTAATACAATACTGATCGCGTACAGTCAGGGTCCAATAACCAATTAGATCCCACAACCTGAGGTAGATATACTGTATTCGTTATAGCTATGCTTTAAAAATGAGCTTTATACAGGTACTAGTAAAAAGGCCCGATGCAATTGCATCGGGAGCGCGGTGAATTGAATTGTGTGTATACAGGCTGGTGAGTGGCTAGCAGAGTATACATGGGGCTCTGTGGGTAGCAGACTATACAGGCGGGTCTGTGGGTAGCAGATTATACAGGCGGGTCTGTGGGTAGCAGATTATACAGGCGGCTCTCTGGGTAGAAAAGTATACAGGCGGCTCTGTGGGTAGCAGAGTATACAGGCGGGTTTGTGGTTAGCAGATTATACAGGCGGCTCTGTGTGTAGCAGAGTATAGAGAAGGCTCTGTGGGTAGCAGAGTATAGAGGCGGCTCTGTGGGTAGCAGAATATAGAAACGGCTCTGTGGGTAGCAGAGAATACAGGCGGGTCTGTGGGTAGGAGAGTATACAGGTGGCTCTGTGGGTAGCAGAGTATAGAGGCAGCTCTGTGGGTAGCAGAGTATAGAGGCAGCTCTGTGGGTAGAAGATTATACAGGCGGCTGTGTGGGTAGGAGAGTATACAGGCGGCTCTGTGGGTGTCAGAGTATAGAGGGGGCTCTGTGGATAGCAGAGTATGATGTGGCGGGAGGCTGGAGGAGTGAGGGGAGCAGAGGCTGGAGGGGTGAGGAGAGCAGAGGCTGGAGTGGTGAGGAGAGGTCCAGCTGGAGGGGTGAGGAGAGGTCTGGCTGGAGGGGTGAGGAGAGATGCGGCTGGAGGGGTGACATCACCGCTCGGCGGCAGGACGTGGCTGCGTGCTGGGGCTGATCGCAGCCCCAGTCACACGGCATTGTCCTCTGCGGCGGGTTGGGTGATGCAGAGAGGGATCAGTTCTTGCCCTCAGGTCACACATGTGACCTGAGCGGAAGGAGTGGATTGGGCGGTGTGTGGTAAAGACAGGACGGTCATCCGATTGGTCTAGGACGCCAAGTCCTGGGCAATGGGATGGGCGTCCTGTGTGTACAACACAGCGCCCAATCCGCTTGCACGGGCGGCGGGGGCAGGCAATGGGAGTGAGCGGGGCGTGTTAGGCATTGCAGGCTGACACGGTCCGCTCACTCCCATTGGCTGTTGCCGGCCACAGGACGACGTCCCTGGCTCCTGGCACCCGGCCACAGCCCGTAGATCGCTACTCCACCAGCATGGCGACATTGAGAGCCCAGCGGTGAGAGAGTGGTGAGGGGCAGAAGGCTCCGGCGGCATCCGGGCAGCATGGACCTCGCGGAGGGCGCAAGGGCGGTGGCGATGGAGCGGGGCCGACGGTTGGCAGGATAGCAGCGGTGTCAGGTAGTGCGGCTGAGGATGGAGGAGGCTGAGAGGCTGGAGGAGGCTGTGAGGCTGGAGGAGGCTGTGAGGATGGGGAGGCTGTGAGGCTGGAGGAGGCTGTGAGGCTGGAGGAGGCTGTGAGGCTGGATGAGGCTGTGAGGCTGGAGGAGGCTGTGAGGCTGGAGGAGGCTGTGAGGATGGGGAGGCTGTGAGGCTGGAGGAGGCAGTGAGGCTGGAGGAGGCAGTGAGGCTGGAGGAGGCAGTGAGGCTGGGGAGGCTGTGAGGCTGGAGGAGGCTGTGAGGCTGGAGGAGGCAGTGAGGCTGGAGGAGGCTGTGAGGCTGGGGGAGGCTGTGAGGCTGGAGGAGGCTGTGAGGCTGGAGGAGGTTGTGAGGCTGGAGGAGGCTGTGAGGATGGGGAGGCTGTGAGGCTGTAGGAGGCTGTGAGGCTGGAGGAGGATGTGAGGATGGAGGAGGCTGTGAGGATGGAGGAGGCTGTGAGGCTGGAGGAGGGTGTGAGGCTGTAGGAGGCTGTGAGGATGGGAGGCTGTGAGGCTGGAGGAGGCTGTAGGAGGCTGTGAGGATGGGGAGGCAGTGAGGCTGGAGGAGACTGTGAGGCTGGAGGAGACTGTGAGGCTGGAGGAGGGAGTGAGGATGGGGAGGCTGTGAGGCTGGAGGAGACTGTGAGGCTGGAGGAGGATGTGAGGCTGGAGGAGGCTGTGAGGCTGGAGGAGGGTGTGAGGCTGGAGGAGGCTGTGAGGATGGGGAGGCTGTGAGGCTGGAGGAGACTGTGAGGCTGGAGGAGGATGTGAGGCTGGAGGAGGCTGTGAGGCTGGAGGAGGGTGTGAGGCTGGAGGAGGCTGTGAGGCTGGAGGAGGCTGTGAGGATGGGGAGGCTGTGAGGCTGGAGGAGGCTGTAGGAGGCTGTGAGGATGGGGAGGCTGTGAGGCTGGAGGAGACTGTGAGGCTGGAGGAGGCAGTGAGGATGGGGAGGCTGTGAGGCTGGAGGAGACATTTACTGTACTGAGCATGCTCAGTACAGTAAAAGGTCTCCAAACAGGAAGGCAGGGGTTAAAAAAAAAAAAAGTTAATGCTCACCTCTCCCCGAGCCCCCGCCGTCTCCTGCTGTCTTCCTCCAAGCTTCCGGTGGCTGCCGCAGGCTCCCAGTGTGTGCAGAGCTCGTCTAGTGCAGTTGAAGACCTGCGGTGATGTCACAGTCACGTGACACCAGGTTACCATGGAGTAACCTGGTGTCACGTGACTGTGACATCACCACAGGTCCTTGACTGCAGTAGTAGAAGAGCTCTGCAGACACTCGGAGCCTGCGGCAGCCACCGGAAGCTTGGAGGAAGACGGCAGGAGACGGCGGGGGCTCGGGGAGAGGTGAGCATTAACTTTTTTTTTTTTTTTTTTACAGTAGTGCGGGTCTGCGGCTCGTGATGACGCTGCGCGTCATCACTCGCAGTCCTGCAAAGCATGTTGGGATTCGGCGACAGCGCCCGAATTCCCAACTGCGGATTATATAAGTAGATGGAGATGGATTTGCACAGTCAGAACTTAAAGGGAACCTGTCAGGTGGTTTATGCCCCCCCAGCTATCACTGTCTGTAGCTGCAGCTTTATAATACCAGTCTAATCACCCCAGTCTGAGCTCATAGTGTAATGTGAAAGGTGAAAAAAAGCATTTATACACATATATTTCAGTCCCTACCTTGGAAGACGGGGACTGTCTGGCAGGATAATAGTTAACTCAGTTTTAACTTGGATAGCTAAAGGACCTGTGTGATGTAACGATCATGTGACCATAGTGGGTGGAGCCAAGCCAGCAAACTTAATGTTCTATGAGAACTTAGCTCCGCCTATTGTAGTCACATGGTTGTGACATCACATCAGGTCTCCCAACATGTTCTAGCACAAGGCTGAAATGTTAACTATTAACCTGCCAAACAGTCCCCGTCCTCCAAGCTGGGGACTGACTGCCTCATTACATAAGGAAATGTAAGTGTATAAAGGCTTTTTTTTCACCCTTCACATTACACTCTGAGCTCAGACAGGGATGATTAGAATAGTATTATAAAGCTGCAGGTACAGATAGTGATAACTGGGGGGCATAAATTAGCTGACAGGTTCCCTTTAAGAATTCTGTTGTTTTATCATAAGATCAAAGTGCATATATAAAGCCCAGTGCGCAGGTCCACAAGATCTATTAGTGGCCATTATTGCCCTTCAGATGCAGAGTTCTGTGCTGCTTCATATGACTATATGGCTACTTTTCATAGATATAGACCACTGGGAAATGTCTAACAATCATCCTGTTTCCATTTTGACTTTTCTTACCCAATTGCTGGAGAAAAAGCAAGAAGCTGATGAACAGACAAAAAAAGAAGGACACATTTGGACTTGAAACGCGCTACGTCAGGTAAATGTGAGGACAGCAGCGTCGGGTATCAGCAATTTATAGGCTTCGGGGTATATGACTCAATGTTATTGCTACTGTTTCTAAGTTAAATCAAGCTGTAAGCTGTACTGTTGTCATTAATACCACGGTTTCTGTACATTAAGTGAAATGAGGACTGTCAGATATCTGCAGAAGGTCTGATTCCCTGCAGACCTCTCGTATCAGTATAATTTCAGCTCCAAACATCTAATCTTTATGATCACCGAATAAGATGAGATCTGAAATTTGACTTCTAAGCAGATGTCAAACCACTGAATATACTTCTATCAATTATTTAGTTTTCTCCTCAACAATCAATAGCCTCTGTGCAGTTCTTGATATTGCATGAATATTGGATAAAAAAGGGTCATTTTAACCTTATTTTTACTTTTTTGCTTCCAAATTCCCTGATATGCAGTTTGTAACCCTTACTAGATTTAGACCTTTCTCCTGTGAACATGTCTCTTCATGGAATGCATCCCGGATGTGTCCAGGATGATGCTGCCTTCACTAGCTCTCCTGTGTCCAGGATGATGCTGCCTTCACTAGCCCCCCTGCGTCCAGGATGATGCTGCCTTCACTAGCTCTCCTGCATCCAGGATGATGCTGCCTTCACTAGCTCTCCTGCGTCCAGGATGATGCTGCCTTCACTAGCTCTCCTACTCCAGGATGATGCTGCTTCACTAGCTCTCCTGCGTCCAGGATGATGATGCCTTCACTAGCTCTCCTGCGTCCAGGATGATGCTGCCTTCACTAGCTCTCCTAGTCCAGGATGATGCTGCCTTCACTAGCTCTCCTGCGTCCAGGATGGATGCTGCTTCACTAGTCTCCTGCGTCCAAGATGATGACTGCCTTCACTAGCTCTCCTGCATCCATGGATGATGCTGCATTTCACTAGCTCTCCTGCATCCAAGATGTGCTGCCTTCACTAGCTTTCCTGCTCCAGGATGATGCTGCCTTCACTAGCTCTCCTGCGTCCAGGATGATGCTGCCATTCACTAGCTCTCCTGCGTCCAGGATGATGCTGCTTCACTAGCTCTCCTGCGTCCAGGATGATGCTGCATTCACTAGCTCTCCTGCGTCCAGGATGATGCTGCCTTCACTAGGCTCTCCTGCATCCGGGATGATGCTGCCTTCCCTAGCTCTCCTGCGTCCAGAATGATGCTGCCTTCACTAGCTCTCCTGCTCCAGATGATGCTGCCTTCCCTAGCTCTCCTGCTCCAGGATGATGCTGCATTCACTAGCTCTCCTGCATCCAGGAATGATGCTGCTTCCTAGCTCTCCTGCATCCAGGATGATGCTGCTTCACTAGCTCTCCTGCATCCAGAATGATGCTGCGTTCCCTAGCTCTCCTGTTCCAGGATGATGCTGCCTTCACTAGCTCTCCTGCATCCAGGATGATGCTGCCTTCACTAGCTCTCCTGCATCCAGAATGATGCTGCTTCCCTAGCTCTCCTGTTCCAGGATGATGCTGCCTTCACTAGCTCTCCTGTATACCAGATTCTGCTTCAATAGTTCTCAGAGATGTGCTTCCTATTTGCGTCCAAGAGCAATGCATTTTCAGAAGATGTATCCTTCGCAACTCTTAGATCAAATCTTTTAAATCGTCTGCTCAAAATTTCCTTCAAGCCCCTCCCATTAAGTTGCTTTTTAATCGTTGTACGTAGGGTGATGTAGTGTACTATGAGTGTTAAATGACTCGCCTCCCGCCCTCGTCCAGGTGACCCTCACTAGCTTCTGCTTCTTCTGCCTTCCCTAGCTCTCCTGCGTCCAGGATGATGCTGCCTTCACTAACTCTCCTGCGTTCAAGATGATGCTGCCTTCACTAGCTCTCCTGATTCCAGGATGATGCTGCCTTCACTAGCTCTCCTGCGTTCAAGATGATGCTGCCTTCCCTAGCTCTCCTGCGTCCAGGATGATGCTGCCTTCACTAACTCTCCTGCGTCCTGGATGATGCTGCCTTCCCTAGCTCTCCTGCGTCCTGGATGATGCTGCCTTCCCTAGCTCTCCTGCGTCCTGGATGATGCTGCCTTCCCTAGCTCTCCTGTATAAACACAGATTTCTGCTTCAATAGTTCAAGCTGTCTTCCCTATTTTTGCACAAGGCAATGTATTTTCAGAAAGATGTATCCTCTCGCAAACTTATAGATCAAATCTTATTAATCGTATGCTACAACAATTTCTTAAAGAGCCCCTCCCATTAAGTTCTTTTTAATAAACGTGTACGTATGTGCATGTAGTGTACTATGAGTGCATTAATATACTCGCCTACCGCCGCCCTCTCCGGGACCCAGCACCGTTCTGCTTCTCTTCTCAGTGACGTCACTGCTCTCCAGATGACACTGTGATCTATGTGAGCCAGAAGTGGCTTTTAGAATGTAATTCTGTGGAGCATCATAACGAGGTTCCATAGAGGTTCCAACTTATGCATAGAGCGCACAGTAATGTGGAGAGTCTGGAGCAGTGACATCACTGAGAAGAGGAACAGAATGGTGCTGGGTCGAGAGCGGCAGTAGGTGAGTATATTAATGAAATATCTCAGATAATAAATGTGACATACTCAGTCCTGCTACATCACTATGAAATACACTCGAGTATATACTCTAAGCATATTGTGGTGGTTCTTTACTCACCCACTTCATCTCTGATAGTTGCAAGTTCAAGTGATAGTTCTCTTTCTTTCATAAGCCCAGCTTCATTCTGTGGAGAAATTGATCAGGTAGTTACATACATGAAACATATTGCAAATGCAGAATTGTAATAATGAGTGTAATAACTGGATATGGATTTAAAAGTATGTTATTATTTTTTTACATATTTTTTCAGGCAGACAGTGAAAATATTCGGCAGCAATAGTATTTCACTTATGGCTCAAATGGGTGTAAAGTCCACAGCAACTCCTATCATCATTCTCAAAGTGTTGTCTATTCATCTGATCCAGAAGCAACTTCAGTAATCCATGGCCACCAGAACAGCGCTCCTCCTTCCTGCCTGGGTCCATCTCTGATTGTTAGTTCCTGAATGACGCTTGAGTGCATCATGCTGCAATGATGATGTTTGTAAGGAACAGGGGGAATCAGGATCATGATTCCATTGTACGCACAGTGAACCATGTTCCCTGATTTTGACTAGTTACCTGTGTCACACAATTTTGCCTTTAAAGGTACCCTACTGTCAGTACCATGATTCAGCATTTCTTGCCTCATCAACAGAGCAGAGCGGAAGAGAAGGATATCACTGGGAATTAAGATGGGGAACACACAGATGTTTGGGTTCGGTGAATCTAGACGGACTTTAAAAAAAAAACTTGAGCCTGACTCTGAACCATATAATTATTGACACAAAATTAAGCTATAAAATGGTGGCTAGGGGACTGCGAAGAAAGAAAATGATGATTAACCGGTTAAAGCGTACTTTCCACACTTCCGTACTACTCTCACACTTGCACCAATTTTTTAGGCAGCCGCGACCTGGCATTTTGAGGCTGGGGGGAAGGGGGGGCAATAATCATGAGCCTTCCAAGGCTGAGAATACCTACCCTCAGCTGTGTTCTTTATCTGCGCTGAGAATCAAAAACATGGGGGTTGCAATGCAATTTTTTCCAATTATTTATTTTTAATTCAGTGTGTATCAAGGCAACCAATCACAGATACTGGCACAGATGTTTGACTGCAACCAATCACTGATGGTGGGCGGGGGATGCAGTGAATATATATGAGGCTTTGTGAGCAGATCCAGTGTCACGCTGGACACAGGAAGTGTCCGGAAACAGTGCATGATAGGGACGCACAGACCAAAGGTGACCGGTGCACAACACCAAACAACAGACGGAGAGACACTGGGGACCCAAATACAGTGGAGGGCCCTGGGGAGAGTTGACCTCCTGCACTCACCTGTGGCTGTGCCCTGATCTCCCTACCGCCCCTTTATGGTTTATTTCATCCCGTCGCCGAACAGGATACCTAGTCCCTTGCTGGCCCTGATGTTAGCCCTCAATAGGGAAATGGCCAGCAGGAGCACAAGTCTCAACCACTGCACTAAAATCAACAAGAGGGGAAGGAAAGACAGACAGTGGAACAAAAAACAACTTCACACCTGCTTCCATACTCCTAGGCAGTAGTCAGCTCTCCAAAACAGCACCCTCACTACAGGTAGCCAGGCCAAGAATGAAGTTCAATCACCAGCAAAGGATGCTGGAACCATGTGACCATATAAAGGGGATGGAAGTGATCACAAAGTAACCACTCCTGGACAAAGAACTAGTTAGCTTGTTTGCAACAGAAACTGATATTAACTCCTAAACTGCCAATGGAACAAAACATGCTTAATATGACGTCTCAATACAGAAATGAGACACAGGTCCCAAAACTGTCAAAAGTCTCCAAAGTAAGAGAGACCATCGTGACACCTGGAAATAAGTGTGAGAGCGACACAAATACGCAGTAAGTATGATTTAACTGGTTAACCAAAATTGTGCTTCCTTAGCAGAACCCGAACCGTAACATGGACTACCCTATGGCAGTAAGGTGTTCAGTACATACCCCAAATGTTACAGTTTTGGTCCTCCCATCACTACTGTCAATGTGACGTCACAGGAGGCAGTAGACTCGCTGGCAGGAGGGGGGTCCATGAAGGGATTGTCACAGGGGAGAACAGGCAGATAGTTAGGATCTACCTGACGGTAAGTTGTTAGCGTCATAGGGAAAAACCTAAACAAGTCCCAGAGAACGTCTTTAATTAGCTGCAACAAATTATTCACTGCGAAACATTTCTATTAATACAAACATGACAAAGCCAAATTTGTTATAAAATGAATTTAAGAACCAGCAGTCATCTTCTATGAAGGTCTTCCCACATAGAAATAGAAACTTTACTGCCATGTTATTTTAAGAATTTGCTTATACCTTGACTTCCGTACATTTCCTAGTGTTGGACAAAAGACAAAAAGAAATCAATCGGTCTGGATCACTTTCTGACTCCTCTATAGTCAGGCGCTGTAATTCGTAGCATATTTTGTTGCTGGAACGTCTCCGCCATCATCATGCCACAACCATCCAGAAGGCAATTACATTATGCAGACCCACAACTAAAGGAATACAATGCTAAGCTTATTTATAGCAACATAGCAGCCGGGGTAATGGAAACTCATTGGATGAAAGACGCAGGAGGCGTAAAGTGCCACAAACAGATAATCAAGTCGGCAGAAAACGCTAAAAAGCTAATAATCTCCCACATGACCCATTAGCAGCAAAAAAGTCAAGGCCCACACTATGAACACTATACAGATCATTAAATCTTCATTACGTAGACTAAAGTATATTAGCAGATTAGTCTAAGAGTTTTCCTTTTAATTCAACAGTAGCACATTCAACGTTAGAAAACGTTAAAATGTGGCAGGACAATGGACAGGAGTGTTGCCTTTTGTGAAAGAAACAAAAACAGAGCACAAAACACAGATCTCGTATACAACGTCAGGTAACGTCTTTACAGATATTGTTTAGTGCAGTGCACAAGAGGCGCAAAAGCAGCCAGGTCCCACTAGAGGATTCACAGTCACCTACTCCTCACTAGTCCTCTGACCTCTGTACATGGCTGATCTAACACTATCTGTCCTGGACCTAGCGCCAGCCTTCACCAGGTCTAGCACCACCTAACTAGCCTTAGAGCCGTTGTGAATGGACGTCTCTCTCAGCCCCTGCAGAGTCTCCAAAACTGATCCAATCCACTAACGTACACGAGACTCTCTTCCACAGCTACAAGTTCATAGAAGAGCTACCAGGATGGTGAGCAGTCTGCAAAGTATAACCTACGAGGAATGGTTAAAGGGTCTGGAAATATTGAGCTTGCAAAACAGAAGGCAAAGAGTCGACTTAATAGCTGTCTACAAATATCGGAAGGGCTGTCACACTGTAGAGGCATCATCCTTATTCTCATTTGCACATGGAAACACAAGAAATTAGATGAAACTGAAAGGGAGAAGACACAGATTAGATATTAGGAAAAACGTTCAGAGAGGTGGTGAGTTTTCCTTCAATTGAAGTCTTCACACAGAGGCTTGATGGACATCTGTCTGGGATGATTTAGTGAATTCTGCTTTGAGCGGGAGGGGGGGGGGGGGGGTTGAACACATGAGGCAGGAGGTCCCTTCCAACTCTAATGTTCTTTGATTCTATGAATTCTCAGTTCACTCTGTCTACGGCCCTTTCACACAGTGTTCTTCCTCAGTTTCAAAAAGGATTCAGATGTATGCTCCATTGACTATAATGGGGCAGATGCAGTCTCCATGTGTTCAATCATGCACCATTTTCGGGCAGTGTTAAAGGGGTTAAGCAACAATTACTTATAGGTCAGCTCACCATTTCTCCAGGCTTTGCCTAGTATCAGATGACTGCCATTGCCCAGCAGGTTTCCAAAAAAGTGATATTTCACCCACTGTGCAGTATCACTACAGGCCCCACTGCACCCCATTTGGCCTGTAGTCCCCCACATTGGCTTCCCGTGATAAATAAGACTACTTTGGCATTCAGTTTACCGATACTCAAATGGACGGGCTTTATGCCTAATTCTCAACAGGTGTGTTTGGCATCAGTGGTATGTCCTGAAACTTGTGGGCCCCAATGCAAAATATTATACAGGGTACCTAAAACCTTTAAAATAAAACATGTAGTGTCTTGACCAGAACGTGTGTGTGTGTGGGGGAGGGGTGTTAGAAAATTACCCCCCACCTGCTTGACATCAACATCTGTGAAGGACAAGTTGAGGTTATATTAGATGTCCCAGGATACTACACAATCAAAGTACAGTGGTGGTCCGAGTCTCGAGCTAGATGGCCAACTTTATCAAGAAATGCCTACAGGATGACTCAAGACACAGAGCCTCCATTCCGGTGTTTGGACTTATACTTTCAGTAGTCACCTCCATTATCTTCTTTGGGTGTATGGGTGGTCGCTATTGTTTTGATGGTCATTTCCATATGTGTGATGCACATTCTTCTTTACAGCACTATGGACTTACATAAGCCTGGACTGTGATAACATAGAGCATTTCAGCTTGAATTACTCTTATAAGATGATAGACTATTTTTGAAACCTATCAAATCCCCGCAGTAATATAGGAAAGAATGCAGTAAGCCTTGGGAATCATAATGAGGCTTTCTTCAAGTAAGTAGATTTTCACTTCAGTTTGCAGAAGAGATTTACTATAGATCCCCACAGGAATCCTTGTGACCTCGAATCAGTCCAATTTTCTTGTTCATTTCAGGCACAGAATGTTAAATAGTACATGTTTAAACCAGTAATGGTATACACGAATGATTGAGGGGCCGGTATGTGCCCAATGTGCAGCCCTCGGGGAAAGGAGAATTCTTATGGTGCAGCTGCCTTCCCCAGGATAATCATCAGACCTGAGCACTGCTGTGTTCTAAGTGGTTTTCTCATCTCCAAAACTTGTATTTTGTATATATATCTATGTGTGAGTTTTATCATATAAGTACATTTTATGTGTTTTATCTGGTTCTCGCTCTCTTTCTCTGAATACAGAGTCTATAGAAAATCATAGTTCTGCTCTCCCAATCAGTAACTTGCCACCCACTCTATTTTTCTGTCAGCACTATAGGTTTAGGAACATCCATTGCCCTACTTCCCAGCATGCATTGGTCCCACCAAGGAGAAGCAGAGAGAGACTTTCCTACTTCCTGTAGAGAGACAAAGACCCATCCTCACTTCCTGTAGAAACAAAATCTGCTCATCATTATTTCTATGCCGCTGGCAATCAATTACATTTACCAATAGGCAGGGCCAGAAAACGACACGGAGCACAAACTAGTGGCTGCAACAATTTTTAGGGGCAAAACAGAGTATTTACATGAAATGATTTATCAAATGAGTTAAATTTAAGTGATGACTGATCACGGCGGGACCCAAAAATGGCTGAGTGGTGACTTCACCTTCTGGGTCACCTCAGTTCAGCTAGAGCGACGTGGTTTTCTGACCTGAGGTGAAGTTACCTGCGTCCAGGGCCCGCCGTGAAAGATCACCGCAGAGGATCATGGAAGGATTCTGTAGGATTAATAAAGAAGGAAATGAGGTATGTGTCCATGTTTTTTTGTTCAAATTAAATGATTTTTCTCTGTGTGGTGTATTATTTACTATAGACTTGTAATGACCCAATTAAAAAAAAACAAACATTGGCCCGACATAATGAATATCGGGCTTAGCGCCAGCCGGCATGATTCAGCTGGCATTAACCTCTTTATTATTCAGTTTGCCACTGCCACAGCACAACAGGAAGAGTTGCGTTCTGCTCCAGAAAATGGCACTTTAATGAAGGGCAACTAAAAATACAGTGAAGCTCCACATCCTTTTTTTAAATCATTTCAAGAAATTATGTAAAAAAAAAAAAAAAAAAAAAAAAAAAAAAAAAGGGTTCCCCTGTATTTTGATTACTAGCCAGGTAAAGCTAGGCAACTCGGGGTGGGTGGCAGCCCATACGTGCCTGTTGTACGTTTGCTGGTGACCAAAAATACAGCAGAGCCCAATGTCATCAGCACAAAATACTCACTAAATATGCAGCAAATACAAACTGTGTGAACTCTGCTGTGTATGTAGGAGCTGACATTGAGGTCTATTGGTGAAAATCGTGGTAAAATACACTGCAGGAATTGACATGCTGCAGATTTTCCCCGCAGCAAAATGCATGCAACTTACACCATGGGAAAAACGTGCAGAGTGGGCACAACACTTCTAATTTTACATACACTTTGACACAAATCTGCAGCGCAGTGAAGCGCAAGCAGATCTGCAGCATATCTGCAATAAAATCGCGTCAAAACCCACGCTATATATGTAGAGTGGGCACATAGCCTTTCAGGGGTTGTAATCAACATGTGGTGAGAGCTGTGACTGCCATTCAATTCCTGCTGATTACGTATACATTCAACGGTGGGGAGAGTGAAGCCAATGTGGCACCACCGCAGGGTCTTAGTGCCACTGTGTTCTCAATGCCCCCGGGTGGTGGTGTCACACTGAGAACAACAAACGGGTCTTCTCATCAGGCAGGTAAACCACACACAACACCTTCTGCCTCTTGGCCAGAAGGGGGAGACCAAGCCTGGGTTCAGGGTGAGCTCTAAGGCTAGGGTCTGAGGAGAGTCGCAAGAACACCTGAGGAGCCATGTGACACCGTGCTCACCCCAGAGGAAGGCACAGAGAATGGACACCGGGTCCGAGGCAGTGCAGGGTCCAATGTCCCAGCAGTCAATTCCGGAAGGTGGGGAATTCCAGGTTTCCCAGCCACACCGTGCTCGGAGACATAGCAACAGAGAGAGTTCAGGAAGAGACACCCAAGACAAGGATTAGAAAGGACTCGAGTTGCCTGTCATACCGGCACCTCACAGGAAGAGACAGGGCTGGCAGCTTAGCTAATGCAGCGGAAGGAGCCAATACAAAGAGCGCAGTTAGGGAGCCAAAGACCCGGCCAGGTGAGAAGAAACCTCGAGTTGCTCTCAGAAAGACTCTGGACAGCTGCTCCACATGACCAGTAAAGACTGAATGACCAACAAAACAGCGAGTCTGCCTATTGCTTGTGCCCGTCATCCTGCACCCTACACTCAAACTACCTTCAGCATAGATCCTGCGGCAGTCATACCATACCTTTATACCGGTTGTGGGTGACAAACTTCTGCAGAACACAAGAATTTTAAAGATAAGACCCTATTCCGCTTTCTTTCCTTTTTATAGCTCATTGACACCAGTGGAACAGCACAGGCATGGGAAGTGAGTATAAGTGTTTTTATTTTAATGGGGCTAAACCTAGGGATTGAGAAGGGGTTGTCCTAGTAATGGTCAACCCCTTTCTGGTTCCACATATCAAAGCTTAGTTGAGGTGCAAAGCTTAACAAATAGTTTGTACATATTTCTAGCTGTTCATTCGATTAATGAGGTCCATTAATGGATGACTTTTCAATTTTCAGAAATCTGTTGAGATTTGTTGCAGCATTTCTTGCCACTGTCACAATAATCTTAATGAGGTTTGCAAAAATGCATGCACTTGCTGCAGAAATAACATCATTCAGATAGGATTTCATTTTCAGTCTGAGACATTAGAACGACTTAAAGAAAGCGAATTTCTAAAATACAAAGGCAATTTTTAGAAAAAGTTAAAATACATTTCTTAGGACTTTACCAAACAAGCACAAAAAGTTTCCAACATGATAATTTTATTTACCAGTGAGGTGAAACCCACAAGTGTTAGGACAGGGGTAGAAAAAGGATTATAGATTTTAGAGGCAAAATTACCGTACACCAATTTTTAAGCCAGTTTTTTTGGGGTACCACTCTAGTGGTGCTTTAATTCTAAATCCCTGTGTTTTGTCATAACATCATCTTCTGCTGCCTTCATCCTTTTGCATTGAAACATGACTTGCCAGCAGCTCCATTGTTTCAGGGAGCGCAATGGAGGTCATTTGTCACTTTTCAATGCAACTCTATGGGAGCATCATTCTGGCTCTCAGAGATGTATTGAGTGTCAATGACAAAGATTCTGACTTCCAGCCAGTCAGAAGCTATGAGGAGAAGATAGTGCATGGAGACTGGAGCGGTGTCTATTGTATGAATACGACACAAAGGAAGTGTATGACCGGGGCAGGGACTTACATTTAAAGAGTCACTCCAGCACTAACCCCGCCTCCAAAAAACAAAACAAAACGCTGGAGTGCTGCTTTATGAATTAAGATTACGGTATCATAATGACCAGCACAATGCAACTCAAGTATTGGGCATTTGAAGCACGCTTTTAGGTGCATGAGTTACTCTGATATTTGGTAAGCCTTTTTGTATAGCGTTCTGCTTTATTATAGGAGGGTGCCTCACTCAGGACCCACAGTAGTTACCTAGAGGGCCAAGCTTAAGGCAATTAAATACTTACGGTATTTATTTAATACTGGAAATTGAATATTTCCATTTAAAGGGAACTTGTCACCTCCATAAAGCCCCACAGACTATCACTACCTGTCCCTGCACCTTTTTATCACTACTCTAATTATCCCCTTCTGTCCTAAATGTGTAATAAAATGTTGTTATCACTCACTCATTAATATGTTGGTGATCGGGTTGGCTACCATTGCTTGCACCCCTGGGAGTCCTCTCTGTGTCCCATGGCCACCTCCTGTGTAGTCTATCACTCCCCGATGGGCGTGATATTGACTTCCAAATGCGCGCCCCCATCCTGGCTTTCTCCGCTCTGTAGAATGCCGGGTGTGGTGCCGAACACGTCATTTCCGGTACTCTGCAGTTCATCCACAGAGCTGCGCATTGCACATGCTCTGTGGAGCACATTACGTCAGCTCATCACAGATGAGCTGACGTAATGTGCTTTATAGAGCATGCGTACTGCGCAGCCTGAAGTCCGGCTGCAGAGTACCGGAAATGATGCGTTTGGCGTGTCACACCCGGCATTCTACAGAGCGGAGAAAGCCAGGATGGGGGCGCGCATTTGGAAGTCAATATCACGCCCATCGGGGAGTGATAGACTACACAGGAGGCGGCCATGGGACACAGAGAGGACTCCCAGGGGTGCAAACAATGGGAGCCCCCCGGATTAGTAACATAGTAATGAGTAAGTGATAAAAAAATTTTATTACACAGTCGCAGGGCATTTTTAGCATAGGGAGGGATAGTTAGAGTAGTAATAGGAAGGTGCAGGGATAAGTAGTGATAGCCTGTGGGCCTTTACGAAGGTGACAGGTTCCCTTTAATAATGAAAATACTGCTGTATTTCCTCAAATCATGGCTGAGTTCAGTGGGACTTTATGTGAGATAAGTCTACTTTCAGCAAACCCTTCTAATAGAGAGGGATTGTCCAAAGCAGTCACCTGTTAAATTACTTTTTTTGTTTTTAAAGGGAACCTGTCACCTCGATTAAAGTCCCTACACCATCACTAGCTGTCCCTACACCTTCCTAGCTGCTCCCTATCTATTCCTCTGTGAGCTAAAGGGGCCCTATAAAACTGGAGAAAAATAACTTATAACTTACAGAAGTCCCTGAGGCTTGGGGACTGGAAAGGCGTCCCCAGGCTCCATTCTCCCCTCCTCGATCCGGCAGCGCACGCCCCACTGGGCAGCATTATTCTTTATTCTACTACCTAGGTCACCAGTTTTTGCTGTGTAACTTTGAATTAAGTGACTTTTCTGCTGAAAATCCCATGCGGTGTTTATTTACACTTTCAGACTTATCTAGGCTTTTCTTTTCCTAGGATATCCAATGTTCAGCCCTAGCACTAAGGCTGGCTTCACACTTGCAGATGGATCTGCAGCGTTTTGCAGATGCATCTGCAAGTGTGAGCATGCTGACCGCGGCCCCTATGTTTATAATAGGGCGCACGCGGTGTGAAAGCTCTCATTCACTCCTATATGTGTACTGTCAGCAGGCGTATGCCTGCTGACAGATCACACACTCCCGTCCGCACTGTGGACGCGAGATGTAGCGTCCATGCTGCGGGCGGGAGAGTGTGATCTGTAAGCAGGCATACGCCTGCTGACAGTACACATATAGGAGTGAATGAGAGCTTTCACACCGCGTGCGCCCTATTATAAACATAGGGGCCGCGGTCAGCATGCTCACACTTGCAGATGCATCTGCAAAACGCTGCAGATCCATCTGCAAGTGTGAAGGCAGCCTAAGCTAGCTGAAGAGGAGCGTATTTCTGTCAACCCTAACTCTAACCCCTACCACTCACTGGCACTTAACATTTCGGGGGCAAATGCTCAAGTCAAATGTCACGCTCCTCACTACAACCTAGGCCAGGGTTATGTTGCCTAGGTCAGCTTCACACCACGGTTATTCACTGTCAGGTTGTGTCCAGTGTTTGGCAGTATGCACCGGACACAACCTGACAGCCCTGGACAAACAGATCCGGAGGGCAATCGATCCTGCTTTTTGCCGGCTTCATTGCTGGTGCTGTCCACTGCTGAAATTTCAGCACCGCGGCTGCAGGGGTGCTGGCCGCGGTGCTGAAATTTCAGCCGTGGAGCTCTCCAGGTGCTGAAATTTAGTAGCGACCATTTTAACAGCTGCCGCTCTTTCAGCACCAGGTGTCTGGGACCCGACACGATTTTCTGACTCCAATTTTTCGTCTGCAAATTCGGATCACACCGGATAGCCCTGGACCCGAAAAACCGTGGTGTGAAGCCAGCCTTAGTAATAGTACACTTATGCTTTCACAGGTCTGCGTATATATATATATATATATATATATATATATATAGACAGTAGCAGTCTATATTAGGTGTAGCATGCAATTAAGTATATATTATGCATAGCCAGTAGTTGGGACAACTGTTGCTGACTGCGCTCACAATACCAGTATGGCACAGGCTACATTACTGACCAGATTTTGTCATTTGCTATGCTTACCTTCTCAGATCTAACTTCCCTTTAAAATCTAATTAGGAAAAAAAATGATGGACACAGTCCATAACCCAAATCAATGCCCTGTATTCTCATATGACGGCTATAATGTATGAGGACGCATGGATGCTATACATTAGAGGATTAGAGCGTGACAGGTCTGGAGGAGAGGTCACTCAGTATAAGGCCTCATTCACATGAGCGTATAAATCGGATGACTGCAATGCCTGCAAAAAAAGATATTGTACTCGGACCAATATTATTCAATGAGGAAGAGCAGATCAGCAATGTATTTCTCATCTGTATTCAGGATGAGAAAAAATTCACAGCATGCTGTAAAGTGGATGCAAAAAAAATCGGATGAGACTCTCCAATACAAGTGTACGGGTGCGAGAATAAAACAGAGGGCACATGGATCAGTAGACACATCCCCATTCTTTGGCATACAACATACTGAATGATTGTAGAATAATAATTGTATATGGATATCGAGAAAAAAAAATTGCACTCTCGCATTACATACGGATGGACGCATGACACTCGTATAACTTTTCTGGATGGAAATCAGACTAATGTTTTTATACGTAGGTGTGAGCGAACCCTTACACCTAAACTCTTTATCACGTGACAGTCTGCACCATAGCAACATAGCAAATTAATGGTAACCCTGTATATAATCAATGAGACTGGACAACATTACTCCATAGTAGTGATCGATTGCAGAAAAAAGCAACAATTTCCCGTATGTAATGCGCCCTCCTGTATGACGGGGTATAATCTTTTCTCACCACGTTTCAGTGTTACATTGATAAGAAATGCAAAACTAATCAACATCTATTTCCCGTAGACACCAACTGTATCGTTACCGTAAGTTCTAATGTATACATCCCATAACAACTAAGCGCCATTATAGGCTTTATTCTATATCCCATTAACATACGATACATAGCGCAGAAGTTTTACACACGAGCTGTGATGTTGGTGACCTAGGTTGCAAATTCATTTAAGACATGTCCTAGCATTAACCCTTTACCTGCCCTGTATTACACAAGGACAGTGTAGAGTAAGGGCGACAACTAGACCTAGACTGGTGCGAATGTCACACGCCAACAATTGGGATTGGACTTCGTTGCGAAGTGCAGCGGGGTCTTACCTTGCACTAAATCATACAAGTCGAGTCCGCTCAGCGTAAACCCCAAAAAGCTAAATTAGACATTATTATATACGGATCTATTAATAAAGTAGGAAATATTACAAATATAACCACCCGGATCCTCTAGCTACAATGTATCCTCACAAAGCCTCTGGCTTCCTCTTTATTATGATCCATGCATTTTGTGTGCGAACCACCAGTTGTCTGGCAGCCCCTCCTCTCACGCTGCTAGACAATAAAGGAGACATTACATCTCGCCTTGGCTGATGGAGAAATAGGGAGACTGTACCGTCTTGTCCACACCGCAGCAGCAGCAGCAGCACTGGCCCATCCTGGCATCCTGGGATTAAAGGCAGCTTCATTCAGAGGGTCAGGTGGGGGGGTCAGGTCCTACAGAAAGGCTGCTGTCTCCTCCAGGCTCTTCTCCTTCCAGGAGCTGACACTCAGTGTCTGCCTGAGCCAGTGCTAACTCCAGGAACCAGGCAGATACAGCACTGTGCACATTGGCGGATGGGAGGGACCTTGCTCCCCTGACAAGCAGCTGATCTATAGCTGCATAATGAGGAACATTTACCAGTTTTCCAGTCCAGCTGATGCGACTGTATAATAGGATGTCGCTGACTGATAGCGCTGATCATTTACCGGTGACTTTGCTTTAATGGGAACACAAAGAAATTGAATTTACGGCTTAAAAGCGGATTCTTGTGCCGTACTTTAGTATTACATATTCCTGATGTCTCGTCCTTGTGGAAAAATCCAGTAAGGCTATGTGCCCTACGCTGCAGAATTTTTTGGCACCAAATCTGCATCTTGTGGCAGAAAAACAAACCAAATAAGCCGTGCGTTTTTGGTGCAGATTTGTGCCGTGTGTTTTTATAATGAAGTCCGAACGCAGCCAAATGCTTGTTTAACATGGGAACGCATGTGCCTGCGTTTGGCTGCGTTCGGTTGCGCATAATTTGTGCACCCTCCGAGCACCCTCCGAACGCAGCATGTTGCATTTTTTGTGCGGTCGCTTGTTTTATCAGCAAGCGCCCGCAAGCGCACAAACCATGCATTGAAGTCAATGGATCCACAGTGTCCTCCGCATGACAGCGCAGGAGAACACTGCGGATCTCATTGAAATCTCTCCCGATGGCCAGGAGATCAGCTAGAGCCTCCACTGCTCTCCCGCCGGTGCAGCGCGGGAGATTTGAAGAAACAGCTGATCTGACAGCTGTTTAAATCTGCCATGCCGACACCGAATAGGTGATGTCAGCGCGGGAGATTTGAAGCAGCGATCAGCTGTTTCTAATCTCCTGCACAGATATCACCTATTCGGTGTCAGTGTGGGAAATTTAAATAGCTGTCAGATCAGCTGTTTCTTCAAATCCCCGCGCTGACGCCGGCAGGAGAGCAGCGGCGGCCGGGAGGAGGAGATCTCCACCGCTGATCTCCTCCTCCCGGCCGCCCCCGAGACAGCTGATTGGCTGGCCGGGGTGCATACTAATGTGAACGCATGTGAAGATTCTCCGCTGCGTTCACAACAGTATGGGCTGCATTTGCATCTGCATGCCATACGCATGCAGACACAAACGCAAATGTGAAGCCAGCCTAAGTGTTGAAAAATGCAGAAAAATCTGCACCAACGATTGACATGCTGCAGGTTTTTCTTGCAACAATATATGTACGAAGGCTGTAAGGAAAAAAAAAAAAAAAAGAGACATGTGCCTGTGCAATTTTAAACTGTCAGGCTATGTGTCGACGCAGCTTTTCAGGTGCAGAATTTTATTGCACCAAAAATGCATCCTCCAGCTGAAAAATGCACCAAAATATGTTTTTGCATGCGGAAAATAGTGCGTTTTTGCAGAGTTTCTTTGTCTTCAATTACTGGCTGCTGGTATTGGAGAGAGAGAGATGTTTTGGCATCCAGACATGATTTCATAGCATTTAAAATACCATACTTTTTGGGAAAACTGCAACAAAAAAACATACCAAAAATTGTGTTCATTGTGTGAACACACATCCATTTTGCTGCATTTTTTCATGATTATAATGGGGTCAATAGAGAAAAAAACTTTGCAAAAATTGCTGCTATAATTGACATGCTGCTTCATTTTTCTGAACCAAATCTGCAAGGAAATAAAAAGCAACATTGGCACAGCAGTTCTGAACTGTCATAGACTTTGGAAGGCAAAGGAAAGCAAGGAAAGGTACCCCCACCTCAGGCGAAACACACACACAACACCTTCCCAACTTCAGGCCAGCAGAGGGAGCTCTTACACTCTAGTTCAGGGCTGGTCCCCTATAAATTCTGGTCTGGGGCAGGGTTAGGCAGTTCATTTCCTAGGAGGACTGTAGAAGACATCCTATGGTCGGGTGCCATGCTAGGCCTGTCTGAGTATACTGATTAGTCAGTGTGAGGGACCCATAGGTGAGGGTCTGAGGGAAGTAGAGAAAAGGTGTGGGGAGTGGAGCAGAGTCGGCTCGGCCCAGCACCTTGCACAGTACGGACACTGAAGTCAAAGGTTGCCAGGGACTTTATGCCCAGCAACCAACACTGGAGGGCGGGAAATTCCAAGTTGCTTGCCCACCAGAAAGGCCAGGAGACACAGCCGCATAAAAGAGCTCAGGAGACGCAGTGAAAGGAGAAGTAACACAAAAAGGGCTCAAGCTGACTGTTACACAGCTAAGACAGAACAAGAGAGGAGAGAGTCACAGCACAGCTTCAAGCAGCTAGGGCTCACAGAGAACAGTGCATCAGGGAGGCCTCAGAACTTACTCGGTGCGTAAAAACCTGAACTTGCTTCCAGGCTCCGGACCCTTAATACCACCTGTGAACTGTGTACCTGGATGAACCTGCTTCTGACTTCAGTAAAGGTAAAGAAGTCTGTCTGTCTGTGTCTGTCAGTTCTTTCATGCACTAAAACCTGCACCCCCAATGAACTATCACAGCCATAGACTGCACGGTTGCCCTGGGGACCCGCTCTTCCCGTGAAGAGCTAAACCATCCCCACTGCTACTGCCATCATCCCCAGAGGTTCCGACTGCAGCAGGGGCTATACCGGCCGCATTCCACGGGTGGCGTCACAATACTCTTATTTTTGCTTTACTTTATTTTTATCCATTTTTACAATTCCCTTTTTAACTGCTTGCCCGACGAGGGAATCACGGACCCGGTCACGCCACTGTGACATCCCACAGCCCCAGATGACGACAAGAGGGCCCGGTTAGGAGTACCCCCATGGTCCCCGGCCAGAGGCGAAACAGCTTTCTGGCATCACGAACAGGATCTACCGCCCGGTAAAACCGGGTCTTGTGTGCCTAAGACTGTATTGAACTGTGAACAATCGCATTATTTTTTTATTTCCGCCCCACGCAGAGAGCGGGAAAGCAAGGGGAGGGGCCACAGAAAGGGCACGAACACAGACAATGACCCTATGCTTTGCCGTCAGCCCAAGCCACACCGTAAACCCTGTGCCCGAAGGCCCTTGTAGAGAGGATTCTGCCAAAAACGAGAGACTTGTACCAGCCGAAAGCCCAGGGAGGGCTGCGGTTCACCAAGGGGGAGAACGATGTCCACCCCAGTCGAGGAGACGCCTGCGGGGGAGCGACTCATAGCACCCGGCGATGCTGTCGCTGAGGATGGGGTCCACCTGACGCCATCTCGCCATTCACTATGCCATACCTCCCGGGCGCGACGTGGCTCCTGCAATACTCAGGGGAACCCGACGCCCTCAGTGACTTGGATGAAAAGTGTCTTCGGAGTATATCCTATGACGGAAGAATAGTGCGTAACCATGGCAATGGGACAGCTGACCGGTGAAGCCCGGCGCGAGGCAAAGGCCTGGTCTGCCAATGACAAAAAACATGTAAAACAAATTTTTGCTAAATTGAAAGAGGCCTTCAAGACACGGATGGCTGCTGAGCTCAAGATCCACTTCTTCGTTTGTAAGCAAGGGTGCAGGATAGTGTACGCAGCTATGCTTTGACTTTGCAAGAGAAGCTGAGAGCCATGAAGCAGGCTGACCCTGACAGTGCACCAAATGAGAACAAACTGTTGACTGACCAATTCATTGAGGGCATGTGGGACCCAACCAACAAGGTCACGGACTGGGTCACGCCACCTGACATCCCGCAGCCCCAAACGACGATGAGAGGGCCTGGTTCCGAGTGCCCCGGTCCCCACCAGGGGTGAGACACAGGCACAGCCTAACTGTATTCAGATAATAGCGTGTCCAAAAAAAGAGGAAGGAGGATCAATGTCAAAAACAATGACATCTCCAATAAGGGGCTATACACATGAACCCTTCATGACAACAAATAGTCCCTACAGCCAGAGCCATAACTACAATGAGTGCAGTGGTTGCAATCGCACCTGGTCCCTGGAGCCTAGGTGGCCAAAATAGTTCCATTGGCCTGTAGAAAAAGATTTATGCTTATGAACATTCATAATAATTGGGGGCCTGGTTGGAGCTTTCACATCGGTGGCAATGAGCTTCAAATTACACCACTGACTACACGTCCGTAATACAGAGATAAGATATAACGATCTTCCATAGAAGCAAAAATGGACAGCACATGGATGACACTTGTGTGCTTTTCACTGGTTGCTAGGAGAAGATTGGGAAACCTCCATCCATCTCTTTTTCTTTTTTTGCTTAGGGGTAGAATGGATGACACACGGATGGAAAACACTGATCTATCACATCAATGAAAAACAATCAGGTTTCTTTTATGAATAAGGCCTAAGGTCTCATTCAGACGCCCATTTTTCACGCACATGTCTGATCTATAGTTTTCACGATAGCACACAGACCTGTTATAGTCTATGGGGCTCTTCACATATATGTGTTTCTTATGGAACGTGCGTTAGCAAGAAAAAAAAATGCAATTGCATGTCAGGTTTTTTTTTACCAGCAACACAGATGAAAAACACCTTTACAAGTCTGTGGACAGTAGCTGGATGGCAGGAGGCCTTGTGCACACATTGAGTATTTGGTGAGTTTTTTACCTCAGGATTTGTAGCCAAAACCAAGAGTGGAACAATCAGAGAGGCCATGTTCACACACAATTTGCGTTTTTTTTAGCACTCCTAAAACCACTTGCGTTTTCTTAAGAGTGCCAAAAAATGTGCCTTTTGTGTGTGTGAAAGCATTGAAAACGTTTTTGCAAATACGGTAGTCATTTTTTCACCAAACACCCAAATAACAAAAAACGCATGGCATAAAAATTTGTGTTTTTGCTGAAGGAATTTTTTTTTCCGTTTTCCTGCCGACCAAGGGGGTGGGGAGTTGGGGTGCTATCATAACAATTTTTATTTCATTTTCCTGCTTATATAGGGATGGGGGTGGTGCTGATGAAAATAAATTTCCCACAAACTGCTGGGCCGTGTCCAAAAAACGCTAGCGTTATCGCATGTGTCTATATATGCCAAGCGTTAACGCTTGCATTTCCCATTGGGTCCCTTGTTACAGAAGGCATGCGTTTTTGGGAAAACTCACATGCGTTTTTTTACAGCACCCAAAAAAAGTGTATTGTCTCGGGGTACAGGGCTGCTCAAGTGCTGGGGGACCCCTTGTCTGGATGCTGCAGACATGCTGCATCCAGTGCTGTAATTAAATCACCATGCCTGGTTTGGTGACAGGTCCTCTTTAAAGCACACTATAATAATCATCTTGCACCACTGCTGTCACAGCGGGGCAGGATGATTATTACCGTACGCGCATGATAGGAAATTCAAACTCGCCGGCTTTTGACAGCCGCGAGTTTGAAGCGATTTGCACAGCACACTCATGCGAATATCGCACCGTGTGCTGTATGGGGGTGAGATTTTCTCGCCCCCATACACTTGCATTGCGCTCACTTGCGTCAGAATCATGTGCAGTCGCAATATGCTGCGACTGCACTCGCTTCTGACTCGCAATGAGAGTTAGGTGCGGGGGACTCGCACCAGTGTGCCCTGCCTGATAGGTCAACATTGGTCTGAGTGCAATGCGAGTTTCCTTCGTCCAGTGTGCCTTCAGCATTACTCTTTTTTTGGGGTTGTGTTTGCAGGAGTTTTTCTTTTACTCAATAGGTTTTGAAGATAATTTTTTTCTTGAAGAGTTTTTTTTTTCAGCCCTTTGATTGGACAATGTCTAGTTTGGAGAGGATTCCTTCAAGTTAAAGTGAATCTGTCTGTGATTTTTTTTGCATATAAGATGTGGCCACCAGCAGTAAGGCCTTATATATCGCATTCTGGTATCCTGTAAATGCGGTAAGTCCCAAGGCTTTTCTGTATCATGGAAAAAAACATGCTTTTATTATACTCACCTGGGGCAGTCCAATCCGATGGGTGTCGCAGATCTTGAACCGCGTCTCCTCTCTTCTTGCAATCGCCTTCTTGTGGATATCACATCCTATGTCATCCACCCACTGGTCTTCATTGAGCTCTGGCGCACGTGCCCTTCTGAGGTCAGGCAAAAGTGCTGTAATTCATATGTGTGGGGAAAGATCAACGGATGCCCACATTCTGCGCAAGCGCGTGCGTTGTTTGAGCTTTCTCCCATGTCTTCGCATGACAGAACTTTGCTCTGCCCTCAGCAGATGAGAGATAAGTGCATGTGAACAGGAGCGCAACGCCGGAGACAGTGAGTGTTGGTGACGTGGGATGCATCAGCCACATGAAGCAAAGGAGGAGGCGATCATAAGAAAGGGGTGCGGACCGTGACAAGCCACACCCATCGAACTGGACTGCCCCCCAGGTGAGTATATTTAAGATGAACAGATGGGCCTTGGACTTATAACAGCATTCTGGATATTGTATACTAGCTGTGTCCGATGCACATGCATCGGGATTCTAGCAGTGCGAGTATTGACTGCAATGGCGCTTCGCGCAAATGCTTCGCGCTGCTAAGGCGATCGCCATGCCGCTGCGCGGGTAAGCGAGTCGCCTTAGAACTGCTCGCAATGCGCTGCGCGCAATGCTTCGGTCGTATCACATGACACGTGACTCGAGCGTGAGCGGACTCAAAAGGGCAAAAATCCATTCGTGATTATGTAATGCCTTACTATGATGCCACAGCTTAATGCAGATAAACTGCTGACAGCTTCCTTTAAAAGAAGTGACGCACTTATTTTTTACTCCATAAATTTTTCAAAACCTCTTCAGGAAAACAGCAAAAAATGCTCAAAATTAAACAACTGAATAGGAAAACAGATATCCCAAAAAATCAATAGAAAGATTGCTACAAATGATTTTCAAGAGCATTTTTTCTTCTTCACATGAACACTCATCTCAACTACCTGGTACTAATGTGCGAAATATCCGACAGAGTAAATAATCTGATGATGATCTAAGGAATTTAGAAAACTCGCCTTGCTATGGAATAATTCTCATAAATGGTCTAAAACGTGCAGCTGTCAGGGCATGCTGAGACTTGTAGTCTGACAACAGCTGCACGGCCACAGATTGCAGACTAGTTTATTATGTCATTATGAATTCACAGCCTCAGGACTCGTTCAGACGTCAGTAATATTTCTTGAATGCAAAAAAAATCAGATTTTTGTCAGTATTTTGGGTCTGATTTTCTACCAGTGATAGTTTTTACCATTAGCGTTTCTCAGTGATTTTTATTTATGAAAAAAAAAAATAAAAACAAATTGTAAAGCTTGTACTACCCATTGCAATGTTAAAAACGGACAGCACATGACCAGCACACGGATGGCATGAGTCGGTTGTCAGTGATTTTCATGGACTCATAAACGAGCATTGGTTAGGTTGATCAATGACTCGGAACAAAAACAGACATATCTCATTTTTTTTGCAAATCACTTGAAAAAATGGCCATGTGAACAGCTCCATAGATTATAATGGGTATATGATCTAGCCATCAAAACCATGGATGGAACTCGCTCATGACGAACGTATGACTGAATGAGGCCTGGACAGAGAATATTGTTCGTTGTGATAGCGCACCATACACACCCTCCATGTTCCTGGTGGCTTCATTATGTCTGATAAGAAGCCGCCTGCAGTTCTGCTCTGTGAACCATATGATGATTTTAATAGAAGACCCACTTTCCACCAGACACGAAAATGAAGGGGGCAGAAACCGGCAAAACAAGCTCACTCAGATAGAAAACCCCACGGCAACAATCAGTAAATTATTGATAATGGTTGTACAATGTTGCAAGAGAATTCTGTGAAATGCCATATAGAATGAGGAGTGTGCATGAAAGCATCTGCTTATTGCGGGAACTCATCTATTTAGATGGTGATTCGGTATGAATATTAGCTTTATCTTCCATGAAAGATACATTTTTCACAAATTTTTCTATAGATTTGTACAGCAACATTCATGCACAACCTCAAATTTATCAAGATTTATTTATTAATGAAATATGTGTTAGGGTACCGTCCACTTGGACACTTCGCGGAGCGCGCTCATTTTTGCGCTCGCCAGCGTCGCGTCGCGTGTTTGAACGCAGTGATACTCCGGCGACCGCGCTGGGTGTGTACAAACCCCAGCGGCGATCCTGTAACATTGGAGCCTATGGCTCCCATCTCCTGTAACATCGGCGATCGCCATGTTACATGGGGCGATGTGTACACATCACCCCAGAGTGCTCGCCTGGTTTCAGAGCAGTGCTGCGAAACCAGGCGACCACTTTAAGCGATTTTTCGCCCCATTCTCGCCCCTTTACACTGGGCGACGCACTCCGCATGGGCCACGCCCCTGCATCGCCTGTGAAATCGCCGGCGAAGTGTCCAGGTGTGACGGTACCCTTACTGTGCCAAACATTGATCAATGGGAGTCAGGCAGGGTCAAACATTCCATTGGTGCAACCATGTGCGGCCGCAGAGGGGCCCAAAGGTTAGGGAGCTCATTTCTATCTCCAAAGACAGTGCACTTTAGCATTCATTTTGATGAGCTCTTGGGCTGCAGAGGGCCCATATGTCATTTTTGCCTTTTTCTGTCTGTCTGCTAGTGGAGTCAGGCATTATTCAGACTTCAGTTTGTTTGTTTTGTTTACAAGAAAAAAAGTATTTTCATTAATTAGCTGGTTCCAAAATACATCCATGAGTCCATTTTTATCATTTTTTTTGTGTGAAGAAAAATTAATTATTTTAAGCATCACCTACCATCCAAGTCCTGCACTTTTTCTTTCTCTGACAATGACTTACGTTGGCATGTTTGATCAGTTAGGCCACGTGTGTAGGGGTTTAGGCACTGCCATCCCCGCCCTGGAGGACTCTGATGCGGTGAATATACGTGAATACTGAAAATATACAGTATTAGTGTGTTATTGTTAATGTTGAGGTAATGTAGCCATCTACTGGCCAGTATATATACATAACTGCTTGCCTAGTGTCTTTCGGCTAGCAAGGGTTCACAAATAGTTGTCTAGTACACTGGTTTTGGGGTGGGGTAAAGTAAGGGTAGCTTCACCCTTGCATTTTTCTGCACTCTGGAAGAAACTAGCTGCTCCTTGGTGCATGATGGATCCGGTTTGTGTTCATTGACTTTCAATGGAGATTCCGGCACATGCGGAGGCATGTGGATGCATACTGTTTCTGCCAAATGCAGCAGAAACATGCCAACCTCCAAAAACGCAATATGTAGCATCCAGCATTAAGTAAAATGAAAGTGAATGGGCACTGGATCCAGTTTTACTGAATCGGGGAGGATCTCGTAAAACCGGATCCGGTTTTGCCTACTAAGCTTGCGGGTCTCACTAGAAGGTACAAAGATAGGTAGAGCTCACCAGTCTTCCGCTTTACCTCTGCTTGCTTGCAGGGCAGCCCATTAAGTTTCATGAGTATTCACTGCAACAGTCAATCATTGATGCTCACTCTCTGTGAGAGCATCTGTGATTGGCTGTTGCACTCAGATTGAGCTCCCACAAGTTGTACTGGTGTCTGTGCTTGGTTGCTATACACATTAGTGTATGGAAACCAACTTGCTGTCATAGTGTGTAAATAAATAAAATGGGTAGGGCTTTGCTATATTTTTCATTCTCTGCAGCGTAGAGGGCCTGGTCAATTCAGCAGAGCCGCCACTCTGGTTTCGGCCCATCCGTCAGTGTCCCCACTAATTTGAGCACACCTTGGACTCCTTCCTTCTCTCAGCACGGTCTACAGCCCGGGACCCGGACAAACCTCATGGTGGCACAGGCCGCCGGGTCCGTGTCCTCTCAGTCCTGTATGATGGTGTTCTTGCCTCTCCTTCTGACTGAACTTGAATCTCTGGTGTCACTTGGCTGACTGGCTTTTTTTTAACTTGGTGTTGTCTCCTTTTGTTTTCTCCCTTAACCGGGTCCTGTCCTAACTTTTCCACCATCCCCTTGACTCCTCCCGCCATCCTGTTGCTGGGCATAAAGTCCCTAGTCTTGGGATCGGAGTGTGTTGGGTGAGTGTTTTGGGGTGACCGACTTAGCCAATCCCAGCTGCTGCTCCATCTAGTGGCGACCGGATCGCAGGGGTGCCACACAATGATTACAGGTCCTCTGTGTAGCCCACTTGACTGTTATCTTGTAGGTTTTCTTTCTTTCTTTCTATGTTGAAGGGGTTGAGGACACTTTCCTTTCTGGCTGAGAGTTCTCTTAGTCATAACGCCAGATGCAGTTCCAATTATCTCTCCCTTCCACTATATTTACCTGCCTCTGCCTTCACTCTATGCTGTATATAGCTTCTCTATACTGATCATGTGGAAGGAACTCGTCTCTGAATAGCTGAGGTGTTTGATCCTATTGCAGTAGCACAGTTTCCTTCTGAAGAAGATTTGGAGCTCCTATATATTAGTCTCCATGCCTGTGTTGACTCCTACCCCTCCAGTCCCTTTAGGGGGGTGAGTGGGGGCATCCAGGTGAGTTATATCTAGGAGTATAGCAAGATAAGAGACCCAGGCATCCCCATCTTCAGGGTAATCTTGGGGATGGGGATAGCCTACAGACCCCTGGCATGAGTCAGTCAAGGTACCCTGATTCCCCTTCTTCCCTATAGTCATAGCTTGACAAATATTCAATAAAACACTACCGAATGTAAACACAAAAATCTGGAACTGTAGGAAAGCTAAATTTACTTGACTGAGGAAGTTTTTATTGCCAGTCTTGATGAGGCGGCATGCTGGAGTCAGATGCTTATTAAACGTCACCTGCTTAACCCAAGAGGAAGTACGGCATCGTCTAAAAATCACTAAAATTGACAAATCCCCGGGCCCAGATGGGATACACCCCAGAGTGCTGCAGGAATTAAGTACTGTCATAGATAGACCATTATTTTTAATATTTAAAGATTCCATAATAACAGGGTCTGTACCACAGGACTGGCGTATAGCAAATGTGGTGCCAATATTCAAAAAGGGGACAAAAACTGAACTTGGAAATTATAGGCCAGTAAGCTTAACCTCTACTGTGGGAAAAATCCTAGAGGGTTTTCTAAGAGATGCTATACTGGAGTATCTGAAGAAAAATAACCTCATGACCCATTATCAACATGGTTTTACGAGGGACCGTTCCTGTCAAACTAATCTAATAAACTTCTATGAAGAAGTAAGTTCTGGACTGGACCAAGGAAATGCAGTGGATGTGGTGTATATGGACTTTTCAAAAGCTTTTGATACGGTGCCACACAAAAGGTTGATACAAAAATGAGGGCAATGGGGATAGGGGAAAATATGTGTAAGTGGGTTAAGAACTGGCTTAGTGATAGGAAACAAAGGGTGGTCATTAATGGAACACACTCAGAATGGGTCACAGTTAACAGTGGGGTACCACAGGGGTCAGTGTTGGGCCCGCTTCTATTTAATATATTTATTAATGACCTTGTAGGGGGCATACAGAGTAGAATCTCAATATTTGCAGATGACACTAAACTCTGCAGGGTAATCAATACAGAGGAGGACAATTTTATATTACAGGAGGATTTATGTAAACTAGAAGCTTGGGCTGCTAAATGGCAAATGAGCTTTAATGGGGATAAATGTAAAGTTATGCACTTAGGCAGAGGAAACAAAAGGTATAATTATGTGCTTAATTGTAAAACACTGGGCAAAACTGTCACTGAAAAAGACCTGGGTGTATGGGTAGATGACAAACTCACATTTAGTGGCCAGTGTCAGGCAGCTGCTGCAAAGGCAAATAAAATAATGGGATGCATTAAAAGAGGCATAGATGCTCATGAGGAGAACATAATTTTACCTCTATACAAGTCACTAGTGCGACCACACTTAGAATACTGTGTACAATTCTGGTCTCCGGTGTATAAGAAAGACATAGCTGAACTAGAGCGGGTCCAGAGAAGAGCGACAAAAGTTATTAGAGGACTAAGGGGTCTGCAATACCAAGACAGGTTATTAAACTTGGGGTTATTTAGCTTGGAAAAACGAAGGCTTAGGGGTGATCTTATAATAATGTATAAATATATGAGGGGGCAGTACAGAGACCTTTCTAATGATCTCTTTACTCTTAGGCCTGAGACTGGGACAAGGGGGCATCCTCTACGTCTGGAGGGAAGAAGGTTTAATCATAATCACAGACGCGGATTCTTTACTGTAAGAGCAGTGAGACTATGGAACTCTCTGCCACATGATGTTGTAATGAGTGAGTCACTACTAACATTTAAGAGGGGCCTGGATGCCTTTCTTGAAAAATATAATATTACCAGTTATATATACTAGATTCTTTGATAAGGCGTTGATCCAGGGAATTAGTCTGATTGCCGTATCTGGAGTCAGGAAGGAATTTTTTACCCCAATGTGGAGATTAGTGTTGCCACATGGGGTTTTTTTTGCCTTCCTCTGGATCAACATGTTAGGCTATGGGTTGAACTAGATGGACTTAAAGTCTTCCTTCAACCTTAAAAACTATGTTACTATGTTACTATGTTACTATGCTTCTAATGCATGAATCTGGCGTGTAACAGATGGCATGCACCTCACCACAAAAAGACTGGAGTAAGATATGTAGAGTAAGGAATGCTACCGCTCATCATGAACTTGATGTGTGGTGGTAGTCACACCATTGTCTTGCTCAGCTTTGCCCACTTTGTTGTGAGATCGGCAAAAGTCACAAAAATTTGGAGCAACACAAGACTGCGCTGACATTTTGCAACTTTTCATAACTTTATATATGAGAATGAACCCAGGAGTCTAAAGATGTCAATAAGCAACGTTTGTCCTGTTTCACATCACGTTTTATCATTTTTAATTGCTACAAGACTTTATATTGTAAAAAATTATCTGTTGTAACACTGATGCACTTAGATGCATTTTAAGAAAGTTTGCCCATTATTTTTAATACATACAGTACATTTGTATCCGTTTTTTTTTTCCAAATGACGTTGGTAGAAAGTCAAGAGGTCAAGTGACTTGTTTTCGGAAAAAAACAAGTAGAAAAATCAATACATATGCATCCATTTCCATATATTGCAATGTTCATCTATATCTTATCAATTTTTTTAAACAATGAATAAGTGTGGCAGGCTACATTTTTTACATCCTGTAAAAAAAATGGATCAAAGCGGATATGTCTGCAAATGTGTCAAACTACACATTCAATATAAATTTTTCATACCACATGCTATAAAAATAGAAACATCCATTAAAATACTTTTTTACAGCACAAATTGCATTGTCAAGTACATCACAAAAACATGTTGTAAAAAAGGCTTATGCCACAAGAAAAATCAGCAACATTAATACACTTCCAAAGAAATGTTGTTATTATAATAACGACAAAAAGAAAAAAAATGCTATTGACCCCCTAAAATATTATCAGAGTAATATAATTGAAGAGGACAAAGAAAAGGCTGAGATATTAGACAGGAACTTTTCATTTGTGTTCATCATTTACCTGCTAGATTCAGATATTACTCGACAAGAGAGAAATCAAACTTCACTACCCAATAAAACTATAAGAACACAATAAGTTAAAAAAGCTTAGTGTCTGCTCACCACCTCCTGGAGCGCGTGGATCCTACTGTGCGGCAAGGTTTCAGAACTTAAAAGGAGTAAGTCCAGTGCTGAAAGTCCATAAAATCCATTTTCTTTTTATTCCATGACTTCAAATAGTATAAAACTAATTACTGTACGTCATAATCCAGACATTAATAACAAACGCGTTTCAACGCAATGCAGTGCGTGGTACTGTGACGGCCATCAGACTGTGTGGGAATGTTTTGGGTCCATGATACTGTATGGAGAGGGTCCATTATACTGTGCGTGGGGGAGTGGGGGCTGTGGGAGCCATCATACTGTGTGGGGACTGTGGGGGTCATTATTCTTTGTACAGCTGAATTTTAAAAAGGTTTACTTTGTGAAAAACTTTAACTCGTGTTTTAATCAAAATACTAAGTTTTCTATGGCTCCTATCTTAGGCACATTTGACACCATGATATTTTTTCAACCAATGTCATAGTAAATCCAGTCCTGATAAGCCCGGAAATACTGTATGGCTGCTGATACCTGTCTGTGACCAAAAAATATATACGGTAGTTTTATCTTCTGGTTGTTAAAACATTTTCTGTTTGTACAGCCAGCAGAATGTTATCTATGCATACACTGTACTGAGGTGACCCAGCCCATGATCCTTAACTATCTAGAGATGACATGTGCTGTATACAGAATACAGAGTTATGTCATAGTGACTGCGGGAAATTACATCAACACTGGTAAAGATGAAACTGACCCTGGAATAAGCCAGGGCTGAACTACATACTACAGGTGTTAATCTGCTTTAAAGACCACCGTTACACATACTGTAAAGTCCCATTCAGACGTATGTATTTAATTTATGTGTGTAATCTGTTTGTCTTTTTTTAACCATTGATTTCAAAGGGTGAATTTGATCCCCGACTCACATCGGAAACATACATATCTCAATTTTCTTCAGACACTTGGGCCACAAAGCATACAGAAATATGAACAGTTCAATAGACTATAGTGGATATGAATTCTACCTGTGAAAGACATGGGTAGAACATATACATGAAAAATGGATGTCAGAATCAGGGCTGGCGTGAGCACCCAGTGCACAGAGGCAAGTGCCAGTGCCCTGGGCAAGTGAGGGGGTCCACTCGCTGACTGTAAGCGGAAGCAAAGAGAAGAAACCCGCTCACAGACAGCTGCACTCTCTCCAGCTCTGCACTGATCTATGTTATTGGTACAGAGCAGGAGAGGATGCTTACTGAGAGCTACATGGAGGCTGCAGGAGTTGTGCAGATGAAGGATCTTCCAGTATTGTGACTGGTCATGTGCCTGATCGCATTACTGAACTAAAGGTCCTGCAGGTGCTCACTGCTGCAGCCTCTCTGCAGCTCCCAGTGGCTCCTTTCTTGCTCTGCACTGATCAAGAACTGCAAGATATGGTAATGTATAGTGTGTGTGTGTGAGAAGATGTGTCTGTTCCAGAACTATGAGTATCTGTACGTGCATGTAGTGTGCATGTAACAGAGCTATGTGTGTCTATGTGTGTTTTGTATACCCGCCACTATCTTTCTGGTTAAATTATACTGCACCTTGCTTTTTCATACATAAAACAGATATCTAATATTTCTGAATTATACAGTCACACCAAGCACTGAGCACCTTTTCTTTGTTTGAACAGTCATGGTGAGTCTGAAAGCTCACCCACACTGAAGGGGAGGGGGCTACTATTAAGACTTATCAATTAGTTTGCCATTTTTAAAATTATTTTTACTGTTATTAGTTTTGATTATGATATGATAATGTTATGATTATTGGAAAATTAGCTAGAAAAGAGCAGAGTGCAAATAGAGTCTTACCCACGTAACAACAAATTAGACAATTAGGGATGGTGCTCCCTTGATTTGTATATTCTGTATATTGTGATACTAGTCACTACTTACAGGAAGGTTGTGACACAGTCATTATGTCGGGCCCACTGGGACGGGGGTACTCGGTACCGGACCGGTCGGCTGCTGGAGAAGTCACGGGTGGTCCTGGTCCTGGTCCGGTCCGTGTCCCGGGCTCGGCAATAAAAGGGGATATTTACAGGGGTTGTCAGTCGTGACGCCACCCACTATATGCGGCCAGTGATGGGGCCGCCGCTGCTGCAGAACCTCCGGGGACGATGGAATAGCAGCTTAGGTGGTATAGTTCCAGTGGGTAGAACTGTGTTCCCCGGGACAGTAAGGGTTAAGTCTATTGTGGAATGTTCAATACACTTACTGTGCAGACGCTGCAGGGATCTCTCCTCAGTGCTGGTGCTGACAGGCTGTGCTGTGGCTCTGCAGGTGGAGGGCTTTCTGTAATCCTGTATGGAAAGAATCGCTTTCATGAAGAGACACAAGGGAGGCAATCTCAGGGTTTTCCGTGTTTACTCTCAGTTCTTCAGACAGTTCACAAGTCAGTTACAGTTCATACAAAGTTCAGTACAAGTACACGGGCACACTCTCCCTCTCCGGGTTCCCTTTGCTCTGCAGCCAGGTCTCTCTCTCTGTGACCCCCCACACAATCTCTGAGTCCTTTCCGGGCTGTTAACGGTCTCCGTATCCACGGGTGTGTGTGTGAAACGCCGGACAGTATGGCGGTGACTCGGGCCAGTGTGTAGCTGTGGTCCCCCGTCGGTGTCTGGGAATGCCGGGTAAACTACGGTCCCCTCTAGAGCCGACACTCTACTCAGCCCAGCCTCCAGCAGTCCTCAGGTGAGAGGCTCTACCAGGCTCCTTTCTCTCTGCGTCTCTTGGTATCATAGGAGGGCTACTCCGCCTGCAGTCGGTAGCTTTAGCTGCGTTCCTAGGGCCCGAGTATCACCGTCCCTCTCAGTCCTCTCACACTCCTGGTGGTATTAGCTTCGGATGTGCTTTCTCTCTCCTCCGGCTCACACTGGCTTGGTACAGATTCTGCGCTCCTACACCTTACACTCACAGGACGTGTGGTTTTCAGTCTTTTCCTCTCAGCCTACCTCGGCCTACTGACTTCCTTCCTCCTCCCCCTTCCTATATATTGTCAAGTCACCTGACTACGTGTGTGCCCAACCCACTCCTCTAAATCCACCACCCCTCAACTGCCTAGAGTATCCAATCTTAGGGCTGGATGCTTCCTTCTACTGCACGTGGGTTGTGTGGGCTGTGAGGGTGTTGTTGTGCAACAATTGTCCTACCTGCCTGGCTGCAGTTCCCTTTTGTGGCCTCCTGGACGCAGGGGCGCCACACTCTCCCGGAGTTAACTAGCGCGTCCCCGCGCTGCCCGTCATGGATCCCACTGAAAACATTTTACAACAATAACATTAAGCATTCTTGGTTTCTTCCCATCCGGGAGGCACGATTCTTCTTAAACGTTACTTTAACTATCAAACAAGTGCAGGGGTACATTCTCATTACCCTTTCTGGACCTCTACGTGGTCTAATGCTACAATGCATTCTTTCTTTTCTATATAACACATTATAAATACTACTTTGTATCAAAAGTATAAAAAACATTCTTCAAAAAGTTTCAAAGTTCAAAGTTCACGATTCAAAACAGTCACTTGCACTACATCTCATGTGCAACTAGTCTTAAAACCAAAGGGGAGCACAGTAAGGTGCTCAACTATATGCAGGGATAGTTCATATCACTTCATCGTCCGTGATATCAATGTCAATAAACATACAAGACAAACAGGGGAATGCTAGCATTCTTTCAGGTATGGGATGGGAGCAATAAGGAAAACACCTCATTCACACTTACAGTTTCCTCTTCTGTTCTTCTTGATGCAGGACCCGTGTTCATTCTTTCTTGCCTTGCTTCCACGGTAACATCTGCGATGGTCTTCTTCTTGCATAAACCTCCAGGTTCTGTAACGCAGTTATCAGCAAGTAGCTTTCTGGGGTCTGAGTTATAGCATCCTTCTTTGGTGCAACAGTCTCTATGATGGTAACAGGATCAGTGTTCACTGCCACATCCGTGTAGCTTGTCATTTCAGGATCACCACTGGATTCAGGGTACTCTAGTGCTGGCATGTCATCCTCTTCCACGGGGTTTAAGCACAGTCTTTTCACTTTGATGCCGTATGGGCCACGCTCACCTTCGACTATGTGGTATGACACCCATTCTCCTACTTCAACTGGATCTCCTAGGAAGCCCATTAATTCCTCACAGTCTTTATCTCACTCCCACCAGCAACGGAGCTGCTCCCCTCTCACCTCGGTAATAGTCAGTGGTGGTATCAGGGGCTGTGGCAACGCCAGGTATCCCTCCGGTAGAGCTCCTAGTGGGTCGGCTTCTTTCTGGTTAGTACGCGGTGCAGCTTGTGGGATAGTCACATCCACCAGGGTCGCTGTGCGGCACTCGGCTTCGCTCTCTGCACGCTCACGTGGCACTCCAACCCAGCCGGGTTGTATAGACAAAGTCTCATAACTTCGGCAGTGTTCGACATCAATCTGGATCCGGGACCGATGCTCCTCCTGGGCCCGTGTCATCTGCTGGGGTAACAGCCGCAGCACACCCCGCCGGGTGTCTCGGACATATGGACGCTCTCAGCCGCCTTCCGCCATCTCGCTGCGGTCACACATTGTCTCTCCCTGGCCAGGTTCCTCCACCGGGTCACTCCGTGGGCCCTCCGGGATCACTTGTGGTCTTCCTTCGGCAGCGTTCTCCTGGGCGTCCTCCGCTTCCGTCCTCGTGTACTGCAAAGGCGACTGCTTCTCTTCCGGTTGCTCATTCCGCCCCCTCCTGATGACGATTTCCTTCTTCGTTCCCGCCAGCTTGTTAGGAGGAGGGGCTATGGGCGGAGGCTCTTCTTTTAGAATGACGGCTGGCTCTCCCGGAGTTAAGGGGAGCCAGGGCGGGTCCTTCTCTTCGCGCCTTGGACCGGGTCGGCCCACGATGGGAGTTTCGGTTACGCCTCCTCTGCACATGGCGTTAGCCTCCCCTGGCCGCCATTAAGGTCAGATTTTGGCGGGAAAGTCCAGAACACGTTCTTTAGGCGCACGGGGTCCAATTCTTTTGGACCAGGTAGATCCTGTTCGTGATGCCAGGTTGTCGGACCCACTGGGACGGGGGTACTCGGAACCGGACCGGTCTGCTGCTGGGGAAGTCACGGGTGGTCCTGGTCCGGTCCGTGTCCCGGGCTTGGCAATAAAAGGAGATATTTACAGAAATGTCAGTCGTGACGCCACCCACTATATGCGGCCAGTGATGGCGGCCGTCGCTGCTGCAGAACCTCAGGGGATGATGGGATAGCAGCTTAGGTGGTATAGTTCCAGTGGGTAGAACTGTGTTCCCCGGGGCAGTAAGGGTTAAGTCTATTGTGGAATGTTCAATACACTTACTGTGCAGACGCTGCAGGGATCTCTCCTCAGTGCTGGTGCTGACAGGCTGTGCTGTGACTCTGCAGGTGGAGGGCTTTCTGTAATCCTGTATGGAAAGAATCGCTTTCATGCAGAGACACAAGGGAGGCAATCTCAGGGTTTTCCGTGTTTACTCTCAGTTCTTCAGACAGTTCACAAGTCAGTTACAGTTCTTACAAAGTTCAGTACAAGTACACGGGCACACTCTCCCTCTCCGGGTTCCCTTTGCTCTGCAGCCAGGTCTCTCTCTCTGTGACCCCTCACACAGTCTCTGTGTCCTTTCCGGGCTGTTAACGGTCTCCGTATCCACGGGTGTGTGTGTGTGTGAAACGCCGGACAGTATGGCGGTGACTCGGGCCCTTGTGGGTCCTCCTGTTTGTCACTGAGCTGCCTGTCCTTTGGGGTAGGGACCCTAACGTGTAGCTGTCGTCCCCCGTCGGTGTCTGGGAATGCCGGCTAAACTACGGTCCCTCTAGAACCAACACTCTACTCAGCCCAGCCTCCAGCAGTCCTCAGGTGTGAGGCTCTACCAGGCTCCTTTCTCTCTGCGTCTCTTGGTATCATAGGAGGGCTACTCCGCCTGCAGTCGGTAGCTTCAGCTGCGTTCCTAGGGCCAGGGTATCACCGTCCCTCTCAGTCCTCTCACACTCCTGGTGGTATTGGCTTCGGACGTGCTTTCTCTCTCCTCCGGCTCACACTGGCTCGGTACAGATTCTGCGCTCCTACACCTTACACTCACAGGACGTGTGGTTTTCAGTCTTTTCCTCTCAGCCTACCTTGGCCTACTGACTTCCTTCCTCCTCCCCCTTCCTATATACTGTCAAGTCACCTGACTACGTGTGTGCCCAACCCACTCCTCTAAATCCACCACCCCTCAACTGCCTAGAGTATCCAATCTTAGGGCTGGATGCTACCTTCTACTGCACGTGGGTTGTGTGGGCTGTGAGGTTGTTGTTGTGCCACAATTGTCCTACCTGCCTGGCTGCAGTCCCCTTTTGTGGCCTCCTGGACGCTGGGCGCCACAATTACTTACAGGTAGTACAGACAGCAGGGAAGTCAGGTAATCCGGGGTTAGGTTCCAGGAGAGCTTATAGTATATTCAGGGGGTAGACAGAGGCATAGTCAGGTAACAGTCCAGGGTCAGGTTTCCAGGAGAGCACGAAGAGAAATCAGGGAGTCAAATGACGCATAGTCTGGTCACTGTCTAGGGTCAAAATACCAGGAGATCACAAGAAGTACATGGACCAGACAGAAGAGTAATCTGACAACAGTCTGGGGTCAGACTATGATCAGAACTAGACAGAGGAATGCAGGCCAACAGCACCACTCAAATAGAATGTACAACTGTCAGAGATCTGGGAGAGGCTGAGCACAGTAAAGTAGCAGAGAAATCACTGGAAAGATGGAACCCAGCACATCCCAGGACCAGAATGAAAGCCTGTGCTGTCCATCAACTACTGACAGCTCAGCACACCAGATACAAAACACAGCAATATCACTTATTGTGTCCTAGACACACTGCGCGGAGGAATTGTGAACCTGGTCCTATATTTTGTCTTACAAATGTCTGTTTCCATGAGGATTATGTTTATACCTTTTTATTACATTTCTTATATCTGCAGAGGATGATGTATAATTCTGATCAGAGGACCCCGGGGCCCCTTTGATGGACACTCTTAGCTATTATTTTGTATGAATTTATACCTACATTTGTGAATTGAGACTTTTTTTATGGTGTGATCAAATGAAAATTCTTTTTGAAAAGTATGATGAATAAAACCGCACTTCAATATGCCTTGATACCTGTTTCATCACTGATTCTCCGGCAGTGCAGATTTGTACCCGCTTATTTCCTTTGGTTTGCTATGTTATGACTATGTAATGTCTGTAAATAGTTCATTAAAGTAGATTACAATTTTGTCCTAAGTGGCAAAAAACGTGTACATTTTGTACAAAGTGTTTTACTCTTTTGCCAGAAAACTGAATTGAAGGACTCAATAAATTCCCCCTAAGTGCCCTATTTCCCAATCAATGCTTTCCAGTAGGAATCTACTTTTTTGTAGAAAGTGAGCAGTGTTCAAAACTAATATGTAAAGGACAGGCAGAAGCTGGGGGACCCTATAATAAAGGATACTGAACGGGGTAAGCAAAAGTGCACTGATAACTGCAGCTATGTGGAGGGGATGGTGTGGAGGGTAACACAGGGGCGGACACATCATTGGTGCAACCTGTATGGCCGCACAGGGGCCCAAGAGGCAGAGGGGGGCCCATTTCTACTTCCAAAGCAAGTGGAATTGTGTATCTTGATGAGTTGTTGGGTTGCAAAGGGCCCATATTCTTTCCTTGCACAGGGGCCCTCTTCAGTCTGTGTCCGTCAGTGGGGTAACGGGGAGTATTAGCAGGGGAGGGGGTTGAGATGGGCCAATTAGTGAGCTCTTCATCCACTTTTTACTAGGTTTTCGGGCTACTGTTGATAAATATGACAACATGATGCATTTTCATCCAGCTTCCTGCCCATTTGTTATTGTGCTTTTTTTACTTTTTGCATTTCTTTGATTGATATAAGCATGATATACATAATAGATAATGTTATCCTCTCCATGGATGTTATGTCTAGGATTTATGAAGCCATGGATTTATCAAGAAAACATGACAGCGCTTCTCATCGTTAATCATCATTGACATTTAACTGCGCAGCTGTATATTTGTAGTCGATGTGTAGAGACCACTCATATACTCATGTGTAAGTCCAACTGATCCTTCCATTATCACACATTAAATAGAAACGACATAGAAGTGCCTAAGGGAACGCAGACTTCATGTATAAATTACTGGCTGAAAATGCAATATGTCTTCTGCTGTTCCATCTAATGAAGTGAAGACATTAAATAAAATGGGCATCAAGTATGAAACAGGAACAAAAGAAACCCACTGTGAGCTTAGCAGTAGCAAAATAAGATACAATAAATAATAAAAATATTTTATTAGACAGAGCTGACATTAACTCTTGTAATGTGGGTCCTGGGTCTTGGAACCCCTTGAGTTTACTGTCTACTATTTCTTAGTTACATACAGTGGGTACAGAAAGTATTCAGAAACCTTTACATTTTTCACCCTTTGTCTCATTGCAGCCATTTGGTAAATTCAACAAAGTTCATTTTTTTTCTCATTAATGTACACTCTGCACCCCATCTTCACTGAAAACAACAGAAACTGAAATATCAAATGGTCATAAGTATTCAGACCCTTTGCTCAGTATTGAGTATTTGCACCTTTTGAGCTAGTGCAGCCATGAGTCTTCTTGGAAGTGATACAATATGTTTTTCACCCCTGGATCCCCATTCTGCAGATTCTTCCTTGCAGATCCTCTCCAGTTTCGTCAGGTAAGGATGGTGAACGTTGGTGGACTGCCATTTTCAGGTCTCTCCAGAGATACTCAATTGGGTTTAGGTCAGGGCTCTGGCTGGGCCAGTCAAGAATGGTCACAGAATTGTTGTGAAGCCACTTCTTTGTTATTTTAGCTGTGTGCTTAGGGTCATTGTCTTGTTGGAAGGTGAACCTTCGGCCAAGTCTGAGGTCCAGAGCACTCTGGAAGAGGTTTTCATCCAGGATATCTCTGTACTTGGCCACATTCACGTTTCCTTCAATTGCAACCAGTCATCCTGTCCCTGCAGCTGAAAAACACCCCCATAGCATGACGCTGCCACCACCATGTTTCACTGTTGGGATTGTATTGGGCAGATGATGAGCAGTGCCTGGTTTTCTCCACAGATACTGCTTAGAATTATCACCAAAAAGCTCTATCTTTGTTTTATCAGACTAGATAATCTTATTTATCATAGTCTGGGAGCAGTGGCGGATTATAATGAGGTCAATCTGGGCAGACGCCCCGGGCCCAGGGCTCTGGGAGGGCCCACCACCCAGAGTAGATTGCCCCCATTATAATCTGCCACTGAGCATATTGCCTCCATTGTAATCTGCCGGACCGTGGCGACGGCATTTATTTAAAAGATTATGGGGGCAGGGACGCTCTCTTCAATACTTGCGACAAGAGCGCGGGTCTGTGCAGCAGTTAGAGGTCGGAGCCACGCCTCCCTCCTGTCTCTGCCATGCCGTGCAGAGGAGGAAGTGCTCTCTGAGTCTGCCGGGGTGGCGGGGGGAGCCTGCTCTCACACATCACCGCTGGGCAGCAAGCCTGAATGATTCCTGTGAAGACCCTCAGCGACTGAGAAATAGAAGGTGCCTGCCTGCCTGATCTGTGCTAGTCCTGCAGCTGTGCCTGCACATCACTAGAAGTGGGTAGCAGCAGGTAGCTCTGTGTGTAATGGCTGCCCAGCGTGCCCATTACTAGTGATGTGCAGTGTAGGTGCAGCAGGCAGCTCTGTATGAGTAATGTTTGCACATACTGTATACAGGGTCTACGTGCTTGCTGCTGCCGTCTACAGGGTCTAAGTGCTTGCTGCTGCCGTATACAGGGTCTACGTGCTTTCTGCTGCCGTATACAGGGTCTACGTGCTTGCTCCTGCCATATACAGGGTCTACGTGCTTGCTCCTGCCGTATACAGGGTCTACATGCTTGCTCCTGCTGTATACAGGGTCTACGTACTTGCTCCTACCGTATACAGGGTCTACGTGCATGCTCTTGCCGTATTCAGGGTCTACGTGCTTGCTCTTGCCGTATACAGGGTCTACGTGCTTGCTCTGCGTATACGGCTACGTGCTGCTCCTGCCGTATACAGGGTCTACGTGCCTTGCTCCTTGCCTATACAGGGTCTACGTGCTTGCTGCATGCCGTATACAGGGTCTACGTCTTGCTGCCCGCCGTATACAGGGTCTACGTGCTTGCTGCAGCCGTATACAGGGTCTACGTGCTTGCTCCTGCCGTATACAGGTCTACGTGCACTTGCTCCTGCCTCGTATACAGGGTCTGCATTCGTGCTCCTGCTGTATACAAGGTCTGCTTGCGTGCGCCTGCCTATACAGGGTCTGCGTGCGCCTGACGTATACAGGGTCTGCGTGCGCCTGCTGTACACCGGGTCTGCGTGTGTGCGGCTGCCATATTTAGAAGACATTTTAAATCAATTTCCCACCCCTGCTTTATTAAGTATAAGTCCATACATGATTCAAACAAAATATACAGATTGAGGGGCACACACAGCATGTAGCGGCATTTCACATGTGTCTATCCAAGGTGGATGGGCAGTGTATTGGCGAGGTTTTTACGTCTATATTTGTGAGGCCTCGTGTACAACCTATTTGATGTTTTTTACCTCTGTACTTGTAAGGCCTTGTGCACACACAGAGTATTGGTGAGGTTTTTCCTCAGTATTTGTAAGGCGTTGTGCACATGCTGAGTGTTTGGCGAGTTTTTACCTCAGTATCTGTAAGGGTACCGTCACACTGTGTGACATCGCCGGAGATTTTAGCGGCAATGCAGGGGCGTGGCATATCGCCTCCGACATCGCCGATGCGTCGCCTAATGTGACTCGGCGATAATGAGGTGAAATATAGCCTCAGAATAATCGCCAGCTTTCACAGCAGTGTTGTGAAACCTGGCTATCTGAACAGTTTTACATTGCGGGTTACGAGTCGCTGGGTTCCTGGGCAACCCCGCAAGCGGTCGCCAACGCTACTTGCCGGCGAGAATGCCGGCGAGTTGCCACGTGTGACATCTCACCGGCGATGTCGGCGGGGATGCGCGTACCCGTGATTCCCCGCCGATATCGGCGGCGAGGTGGCACCGTGTGATGGGCCCCTAAGGCTTCGTGCACACGCTGAGTATTTGGTGAGTTTTTACCTCAATATTTTTAAGGCCTCGTGCACACGCTGAGTATTTGGTGAGTTTTTAAGTCAGTATTTGTAAGGCCTCGTGCACACGCTGAGTATTTGGTGTTGTTACCTCAGTATCTGTAAGGCCTCGTGCACACGCTGAGTATCTGGTGAGTTTTTACCTTAGTATCTGTAAGGCCTCGTGCACACGCTGAGTATTTGGTGGGTTTTTACCTCAGTATATGTAAGGCCTCGTGCACATGCTGAGTATTTGGTGGGTTTTTACCTCAGTATCTACAAGGCCTCGTGCACACGCTGAGTATTTGGTGACATTTTACCTCAGAATCTGTAAGGCCTCGAGCACATGCTGAGTATTTGGTGGGTTTTTACCTCAGTATCTATAAGGCCTCGTGCACACGCTGAGTATTTGGTGACATTTTACCTCAGTATCTGTCAGGCCTCGTGCACACGCTGAGTATTTGGTGGGTTTTTACTTCAGTATCTGTCAGGCCTCGTGCACACGCTGAGTATTTGGTGGGTTTTTACTTCAGTATCTGTAAGGCCTCGTGCACACGCTGAGTATTTGGTGAATTGTTACCTCAGTTTTTGCTAAGCTATGTTCACATAAGATTTTTTTTTTAATTCGTTTAACCAAATGCATGCTAGATGTTTGACAGGTTATAGTTTCACTCAGCAACTATTTTTCTGGAATAATCTGCTTCAGGTATATGATGACCCCCATCACATGACCCCTGTCACATGACCGGGGGGCCCACAGAGTCTGAACAACCCCGGGCCCTGGCTACCCTTAATCCACCCCTGTCTGGGAGTCCTTCATGTGATTTTTTAGCAAACTATACAGGCTTTCATATGTCTTGCACTGAGGAGAGGTTTCGGTAGGGCCACTCTGCCATAAAGGACTGACTGATGGGGGCTGCAGTGATAGTTGACTTTGTGAACTTTCTCCCATCTCCCTACTGCATCTCTGGAGGTCAGCCACAGTGATCTTGGGGTTCTTCTTTACCTCTCTTGGCCATGGCTCTTCTCCCACGATTGCTCAGTTTGACTGGACGGCCAGGTCTAGGAAGACTTCTGGTGCTCCCAAGCATCTTCTACTTAAGGATTATGGAGGCCACTGTGCTCTTAGGAACCTTGAGTACTGCAGAAATTCTTTTGTAACCTTGGCCAGATCTGTGCCTTGCCACAATTCTGTCTCTGAGCTCCTTGGGCAGTTCCTTTGACCACATGATTCTCATTTGGTCTGACATGCACTGTGAGCTGTGAGGTCTTTATATAGACAGGTGTGTGTCTTTCCAAATCAAGTCCTATCAGTTTAATTAAACACAGCTGGACTCCAATGAAAGAGTAGAACCCTCTCAAGGAGGATCACAAGGAAATGGACAGTATGTGACTTAAATTTGAGTGTCTGAGCAAAGGGTCTGAATACTTACGAACATGTGATATTTCAGTTTTTCTTCTTTAATAAATTTGCACAAATATGTACATTTTTGTTTTTTTCACTCAATATGGGGTGCAGAATGTACATTAATGAGAAAAAATGAACTTTTTGAATTTACCAAATGGTTGCAATGAAACAAAGAGTGAAACATTTAAAGGAGTTTGAATACTTTCCGTACCCACTGTGGGTTGAACAAAGACCGAGGTCCATCAAGTTGAACCTTCTTCCAATTATACATTTTGTCTCTATATCATCTATAACTAACAAAATTATATGCAGCCCTATTTTTACAAGCTCATATAGTGTCTGTCATTACTTTATCTTGTGGTCGACTACTCTAACTGTAAAGAATCCTTTCCTATGTAGCTGCCAGAATTGCCTTTCTTCCTCTTTCACATTGACTGCAGCAAACTATACTTAGTCAACCAAGAGTGTGGTGCCCTGCAGAATTGGGTGTCACAAATGTCTCTGAACTCTTGGTGTGGTAAATCAGCTCTTTAGCCATTTTTATACACAGATGTGATTAGTGCAAGGGCTATTGTAAAGTCTGGTGGTTGCCCCTGTATGAGAACTGCTGAGCCCAGGAGGAGCAACACTGCTCTTCTTGGATTCAGTGGTGCTGGAGAGAGAGGATCCCAGCCAGAGCCTGTGCTGTGATCGCTGTCGGGACACAGCAGGATCTGTGCAGCAGCCTGGGACATACTAGTGCATTTCAATGAATTAGTGATCTATTTCAAGTGTTTATTTCTGTAAATGTTGATGATTATAGCTTACAGACAATGAAAACGCAAAGGTCATTATCTAAAAAAATTCAAGTAGGGAGGATGAAAATTTTAAAACCGCGCTGCCGTATTCCACAAGGCATCAAAGGGTGAATATAATATTGATTCATTAGTCAACGTGTTTCAGGGCTCCCAGAAACATGGCAATATTACATTCATTTTTAATGATATTCTTATTCATTGAGATGCACTAGTAGTGTCCTGCATGGTCCTAGTAGTGTCCAAATGTCAGACAATGACAATTAGGGATCAGTGAGGGTGTGTAGCAAGCTGACGTGATGGGATCCTGAGTTGTCAGCAGTGTGGAGAAAGTTGAAGTATTTTCCTGTAAGCCTGTGGTACTGTGGATGCCAATGTCTAGGCTGAAAGGAGATGTTTAATGGTGTTGTATAGTTCCATAACCAGCGGGAGTGAGGAGAGCTATCACACACTGCTGGAAGGATATTGGAGTTCATCACACCATTAGAGGCTGCGACTCTGTAGTGAATAACTGTGGAGAACTGTAATGTCACCAACAACAAACTGCTCCAGTATAAAGTCAGTCTTATTCTGTTGACTCTGAGGTTTGGACATTACTTATTCAGAGCGACCAATCTGGCACCGCCATCCCCAACTTTAATCCCTTCTTAATCTGTGGTGGATGGCCTGCCAGCCAGAGACACCACCGTGACAGATGGCTGCCATTACAGCCTGGTACAGTGAAGGCCGACCCAGGGAAGAGATTTGACATTCCGTACACTTACCTAGACCCAAGAACATATATAGAGCATACATAGCATAGGATAGGACCGGTGTCCATCCTGGCCGACATGTGCTGGCACAATGTAATCAAATATGAGTGAAAGCTGCAGGAGAACCCCTATTAATTCACATTCAGACCTTAAACAGAGTCCCGATGGTAATCAATGACAAGACTGGAGGGGCACATTTCCCACTAACCTGCTCCTTAATTTTGGTGCTAATGATTCTCTTTGCAGGATAACAGACAGATACCTATTGCCTTGATTTCCTTAAACTGGAAATCTAGAATTTAGGAAGTGTCACCACATTAGCAATACAGCGGAGGACACATCATTTCTATATGTTAATACCAGGAATAGGGGGTGCCATGGTATAGAAGCAGTGTAAATCAGATTGCATTTCTTGTATGTGTGGCTTGTATATGGCCAGAGGCATCTCATTACTAGGTGACATTATTGTGAGTCATGTAATCTCGTCTACACTTATTACTACATGACTCAAGGGACAATGACAAAAACGATTTACAGAAACTTCTTCAAAAACATTTCCCGAAAGGAGATACATTTGAGCAGAGCTGAGCAAACCCAAAGATAGAAAATGTGATCATCATGACTGACATATAATGACATAACCTACTGGAAATCCATGGAGTCATTGGTGAATTTCACTGCCCTTTTTTATATAGAAAATATGTACTTCAAAGGTTTAAATATCCACTAATGACAGCATATTGGTAAATCAGAAATAATGGTGATATTGGCATTTTTCTTTTTTATTACAGGAACACATTTTTTAGTAAGTAAAGTGGTTGACCACCACTTTTTGCCGTGCGAGCTTGGTTATGTATGCCATTCTAACTGTTCTAACTATTGGGATTGATCTAGGCCGCTGTACACACATTCAGCGGCCACACCTTGCCCATAGGCTCTGCTTAATTGTTGCACATGTTTGGGCCTGTTCTACCCTCATCCATGGTTTCTGGTCTAGCAGTGTGGGGGTCAGATCTGATAATGTCCGGGAGCCTTTTCTGGCGCTGTTGTAGTAATTCAGAAATGCTTCAGGTACGTGTGCATTTAATATGGTTCTGCTTTTAATGCATTTAGGAGGCCGTAATGGCACAGCGTATATAAAAAACGTAGAGTAGGACTGCCCCATCTGAGAATGCCGTGATGTGGCGGGGTAGCTCAAAGAATTGATCAATTGTTTGCTAAATGTCTCAGTTTAAAGTACAGTTAGAAAAGAATATGTGCATATGCACTTTTTGTATAGTGTGCTAATCTCAGGCAGTGCTGGCTTCTTTACACATTTTTTAGTAGTTACAAAACGTACAACAATGATGGCTGTATTAACACTTTTGGATAAGCTTCCAATTTTAGTGAGTAGGTAAGCACAATCACTTTACCATATTTTCGGTAAGTATTCCCCAAAATTACAAATGGCCAAGACTTGCGGTGTGTGGTGGGGTTGGTATATTTTCTACCACTGACTACACTGTGAACTCTGTAAATATACATTCGGTGTGCTCCCACATGGGAGAGCTATAGGCAGGGGTTAAAGGGGTTGTACCTATTCAACGAAAATGTTTTTTTCCCCCATATTTAGAGCTATATTTGGTATTCATCCTGCCCAGGAACTTTAAGTAGTTACAACCTTACTGGTAATGAGACTAAAACTGCCCATTACCTTTAGATAGTAGTTGAGGCCCTGATATTACAGACTACTGATGTCTAAACCCAGAGAAATCAATGGGATCAGATAATAGTCCTATGTGTATGATGACCCCTGACAGATGATGTTGAGGGAGATAAGGATCTATCATGTCCAATGCTTTTATTCTCTAAGAGATTTGCTGCTGTCACAGAGACCTGGCAGTGGCTTTCAGCAGAACAAGTGGTCTAATGTTTAGAAAATTCCAAACTTTGAGATAGGAAACCGAGCACTGACCTTTCTGAGGCTTCAAGGAGGGGCACACACAACGGCATCCAGGAATCCGGGTTGCTCGGCACACTCAAAGGCAACAATTTGAAACAGAAGATGCGGCACTCATCCAGGTCCGGGTTGCTCAGCGGTTTTATTTATACAACCATGCGGATACAAGCAAGGGAGGGGGTGCAAGGGTCACCGTTTCACACACACTTGTGCTTCTATGGGTCCAAGTTACAACCATTATCTTGTAACTTTGACCCATAGAAGCACAAGTGTGTTCGAAACGGTGACCGTAGTCCCTTGCACCCCCTCCCTTGATTGTATCCGCATGGTTGTATAAATAAAACCGCCGAGCAACCCGGACCTGGATGAGTAATGTCTAGGAAAGTTGGGGGAGATAGCTGCCGAATGAACGATTGACTGATCCATAGTTCTACTCACTGTTATCTATGGTGTATGGTGCTTTAGTTAAATACTTGTTCAGCTGACATACAGGGCCTGGTTCAGATGACTGTATTTCTAGTCTTTGTGGGGTCCATTTAAGCAACCAACAGTACACTGACGCTATAATGATCTATTGTCAAATCTGACAAATTTAGGATTGCAATGTCTACATTACTACAGGATCAAAACCACCTACCAATACACACATACAGCAAAGGAACAGCCATCAGTAAAGAAATACATTACCAGAACCACTATGAGTACATGGATACATCACCAGAAATACCATCAGTACATGAATACAGCACTAGAACTATCATAAACACATGAATACAGCATTAAAACCACTATCAGCACATGAATACAGCACTGGATCCAACATCAGTACATGAATATAAAATTATCACAACCATACCAACTCATGAATACAGCACCAGAACCATCATCACTACATGAATACACCACCAGAACCATCATTACTACATGAATACAGCACCAGAACCATCATTTCTACATTAATTCAGCACCAGAACCACTGTCAGTACATGAATACATCACTACAACTACCATCAGTAAATTAATACATCACCACAATCATTATAACTACATGAGTCTGCTTGCATTGCAGTAAGTGAACAGTTCTATTTTCTATTTAGATACTGTAAAAATAAAGTGTTACACCTCAAGAATCAATGTTTCTGTCACTACTTTATTTTGATCTTTGGTAAGGCAGCAGAAACCTGGTGACAGATTTCCTCTAAGTACTGAAAATAAATCACAGTCTATACTGGCTATTTTGTGTCCCAGGTGATATACTGTAGAACATAAAGACCCTTTCACCAGATTAGAGGCCAATAAAGTATCCACTGCACGGTGCTTCTCCTTAATTGTGCAGGATTCCTGTCACATTGTCCACTTCATGACATGAGTGATACCCTCGGGAGCTAGGGACATCAGAAATCCTGCCTGTCCTGTCCAATCTCATTTACTATAAAGAAACAGAGGTGTTTATAGGGTGGATGTGAAGCCAGGGGTCATCTGAGGCATTAGATTTAATTTTCTAAAAGGATCTGTGTATTCAAGAAATAAAAATCTCTAATGACACAATCTATCATTAGTGGAACATTACTGACAACCGAGAAGCACCGAAAGAAAAGACACCGTGATCCAAAATCTTTCAATTCATTACATTTCTGAACCGCAGAACTCATAAAATAAAATATATTCATTTGATAATTGAGGCGTGTTCAGGTTTTCTTACATAAATATTACTCTTTCTATAATATAAAGTTACACAGTTTTTCAATATAGTTTCTGTATGTTCTGTATGCTTCTGATTGCTGTCATTTTATATTAGCTTTCATTATTTCCATCAGGTAGATAATACTTTATCTATGGTCACTGGTGAAGATGTATTATGTGTTACAAGACACAGGCAAATACTACCCTATAGGCTCCCACTGAATGACTGAAAGCAGAGATATTAAAGGGGTCGTCCACTACTAGGACAACCCATTCTGAATCTACTTGATTCCCTAAAGTTAAAATAATAGACCCTGTACTCACCTCTCTTGCTACCACTGTTCCAGCACTGTTGGTAACCGTGTCTCTGGGCTCACATGTCATTGTGACATCATCTGAGCCAGGTGTCCACACACCGTCGGCTTCCTCCTACCTGCCTTCGTACATAGGAGCAATAAAGAAGAGGTGAGTGGCAGCTGCAGCTCGACTCCTCAATTTCCCTAAATCCAACTCCATCAAAATGAACATCGACTCTGACTCCACGGCTCCGACTCCACAACCATGGCTGTAAAGTCAGTAACCAAAAATATGACTCCTCAATTTCCCTGAATGTAACTCCAACTCCACCAAAATGGACACCAACTTCACGGCTCCGACTCCACAACCAGGGCTGTGAAGTCAGTAAGCCAAACATCCGACTCCTCAATTTCCCTAAATCCAACTCCATCAAAATGAACATCGACTCTGACTCCACGGCTCCGACTCCACAACCATGGCTGTAAAGTCAGTAAGCCAAAAATATGACTCCTCAATTTCCCTGAATGTAACTCCAACTCCACCAAAATGGACACCAACTTCACGGCTCCGACTCCACAACCAGGGCTGTGAAGTCAGTAAGCCAAACATCCGACTCCTCAATTTCCCTGAATTCGACTCCACCTCTCTGACTCCATATCCCTGGCCGTAGCACTCACATTCTGCTGATAGCCCGTTTGAAGGCACGATTAGACCACGATTCCATAAGGTCTAAAGTTATGTATACTTTATGTATATATCATTGCATATCTACTTACATAATTGCCTTGTGGCTTCCGCTTCCGTCTGGTTGTAACGGTATGTCACTTCCGCCGGAAGCCACAAGGCAATTATACACCTATTTGGGTGTAACAATATGGCATCCGCTGGCAGCAGTGCTACCTGCCACACACTACCACCAGCAGAACCCTGCCACCGTCACCTCCAACCAACCACATCCTCCCCCCTCCCCCTCTCCATTGTCACCCCTGCCTGGCGTTAGCGATGCTGGCTGAAAGCTCCAGGATGATACTTTACTTTGTGTGGAGCGTGTCATGTGACAGGGCGGGCCGATGTGATGTCACACACGCCGTGTGACATGACTGCTCCAAATAGATTAAAGTATCGTCCTGGAACCTTCAGCCAGCATCGCTAACGCCAGACAGGGGTGAGAACAGGGAGGCACAGAGATGCAGGGGGACACAGAGGGAGAGGCACAGACGCAGGGGGACACAGGGGGAGAGGCACAGAGTCGCAGGGGGAGAGGCACAGAGACGCAGGGGGACACAGGTGGAGAGTCACAGAGACGCAGGGGGACACAGGGGGAGAGTCACAGAGATGCAGGGGGACACAGGGGGAGAGGCACAGAGATGCAGGGGGACACAGGGGGAGAGGCACAGAGACGCAGAGGGACACAGGGGGAGAAGCACAGAGTCGCAGGGGGACACAGGGGGAGAGGCACAGAGTTGCACGGGGACACAGGGGGAGAGGCACAGAGTTGCACGGGGACACAGGGGGAGAGGCACAGAGACGCAGGAGAACACAGGGGGAGAGGCTCAGAGATGCAGGGGGACAAAGGGGGAGAGGCACAGAGACACAGGGGGAGCGGCACAGAGATGCAGGGGGACATAGGTGGGGAGGCACAGAGACACAGGGGGACAAAGGGGGAGAGGCACAGAGACGCAGGGGGACATGGGGGAGAGGCACAGAGATGTAGGGGGACACAGAGGGAGAGGCAGTGATGCAAGGGGAGAGGCACAGAGACGCAGGGGTACACAGGGGAGAGGCACACACGGGGCAGAGGCACAGAGACGCAGGGGACACAGGGGGAGAGGCACAGAGATGCATGGGGACACAGGGAGAGGCAGTGACACAAGGGGACACAGGGGGAGAAGCATAGAGACACAGGGGAAGAGGCACAGAGACACAGGGGGAGAGGCACACAAACACAGGGGGACACAGGGGAAGAGGCACAGGGACACAGGGGAAGGCAGTGACACAGGGGACACAGGGGAGAAGGCACAGAGACACAGGGGAAAAAGCAGTGATACGGGGACACAGGGGAAGAGGCAGTGACACAGGGGGACACAGGGGAAGAAGCAATGACACAGAGGGAGAAACAGAGACACAGGGGGAGAGGCAGTTACACGGGGAGACGGCGCACACGAGAGAGATGGAGACAGCACATATGGGGAGACAGCGCAAACTGGAGAGACAGAGACAGTGCACATGGGGGAGACAGCAGAGAGCGGAGAAGAGGCACAAGGGAGAAACAGCGCACAGGGGGAGAGATGGCACAGAGAGGAGACAGTGAACAGGGAGAGACAGCGCACAGACACCACCCTCCCGATGCGATAGTATCAGGCACTCATCTAATAGAGCAATAAAACACATTTGGTTGCGAAAATGATTATATTTCTCTATTAGATTCTGCAAAAAATATATATATATATTTTCGATTGGAATTAATTAAAAAAAGCTGTGTCTAGATATCTAGAAAGATACTCTGTTCTTGATACATACATATGGCGCCCTTTGGTGATCTCGTGATTCCTTCTCAAAATGTCCATCCAACTTGTGGATTGCTGGTGGTCGAGCATGCTCAGTGTCACCACCTGAATTTTTTGGTACAAGGATGAGTAGATAGAGCTGTTGTGATGCAGGTCGGTCAATAGGAAATAGTGGATTAGAAGTGATTTCTCCAAAAAACAAGGCAATAAAAGCTTGTCTGTACATTGCTGTGACTGATCACTCTGTCTGAAATCTTAGCATCTGTAATAGTTGTGGCAATAAACCACAATAAGATTACAAGTATATGAATAGGCAAGTGATGAGCGAGCATTACCATGCTCAGATGCTCGATTATTGTAACGAGCAGTTGACGCTCGAATGGACGATACTCAAGTACCCAAGTCTAATGGAAGTCAATGGGAAACTCAAGCATTTTTCCAGAACAGTTCCTGGGAAAATGTTCAAATTCCCCATTGACTTCCATTAAACTTGGGTACTTGAGTATCGTCCATTCGAGCATTCAACTGCTCATTATGAGCACCAGAGCATGGTAGTTCTCGCTCATCACTAGAATAGATCTGTAGGGGACGGTCTTGGTCTGGGTTCACAATGATGTTCTAATTTCTCATTTATTGCTCAGTTATAGGAACAGAAAACACAATGTGATAGAAAAAAAGTTCAGCATGTCGCACTCTCTCTTTAAGGGTGGAATCACACTATCCTTCTTACATGTGAGTCTCTCAGACAAGACTCGGAGCAGTGACCGTGAACGGCCTCTCCCTCTCTGGACAGGAGTGTCAGCTGCTTGTTTTTATGCAGCATCACACTCCCATCCAGAGAGGGAGAGGCCATTCAGGGTCACTGATCTGAGTCTAGTACGAGAGACTCGCATGTAAGTAGGATAGTGTGTTTCCAGCCTAAGAGAAAATAATGACACTTGCAAAATTGTATCCTAACTAGGCTCAAATGCAAGTGTGAATGAAGCCATAGACTAAATGTTCAGTGCACCATGGGACTCCATAACAAATATATAACCACAATATCTAGGCAAAAGAACGGAATAATGTAATATTTAATCGTGAGATAACTCCTATATGGTAATATGGGAGGGTAAATATACATGCTGCTTTGGAGGTAGTAGCCCCTCCCTTACCTCTTCTGCCCCTGTACAGCTGCCCAGGTTGCCCCAATGGTCAGTCTGTTCCTGTATACATGGACTCAAGAGCATTACACTTCAGGTATACTGAATTTTGCCACCAGCCTCACTAAGAGAAACTGATATACTCAGGGGCGGACCTTAACCCCAGGGGACCTGGTGCAGGCATTTTGAGGTGAGGACCGGGGATGGGGGGGTTGCTGGTGGCGCGGTCTGTTGAGGACGGGGGGGGGAGGGTTGGGTGAGCTGGCGACGCAGTCTGTTGAGGAGCAGGGGGGGGGATTGGTGAAGGGGCCGGTGGCACGGTACCTGTGCTTGCTGCGGCGGCTCTCCTACCTGCTGAGCTGAGCCGCGCCGTTCCCTGGAGCCGGAGGGGCAGAGGAGAGGAGGGGCGGGATCAGGCAAGGGAAGCAGGAAGCTTTCTGCTTCCCTTGCCTGACCCTCCTCTCCTCTGACGTCGGGTTGCAGGGGTTGGCTGGGGGGCCCTCTTCAGGCTTGAAGGGGCCCCCTAGCCGGTCGGGGCCCTGGTGCAGCTGAACCAGCTGCACCACGGTAGTTCCGCCCCTGGATATACTGTTTGTACATATAAATATAGGAGGACACAGAGTTAATTGCTAACTAACATCCGTACTCTGCTTCATCAGGTGAAGAATAAATGTGAATATATATTCTCCCCCCTGATGAAGCAGAGTACTGATTTTCCGCGAAACATATTTTGGGAATTCCCCCCACTGTGGGGGTTTTGATAAGATTCTGGTGGGCATAATTCAGTGGTATGTTTTCCCTTAATGTTTGACTCTTTAAGCCTTATTATTCTTACTGCGTTATAGGCCTTTATTAGAAACATTGCTGCAATGCTATGTGGAAGTACTTGTTTTCAGCTAGGCTGCATATCTATCCTGCACCTTTGGAACATCTTGAAGGGCTGGGTAACAGCTATTAGCCCCCTCTTTCTACAGGTTCTCATTTATTCACATTGCCTCGTCCTGTTTTAATACATTCTCTTGTACAGGCACTATGCAGTTTGTGTATTGTATAATACAATTTGTTAGTTTGCAATTAACTCTGTGTCCTCCTATATTTATATCAGTGCTTAAGTTGCTATTCGCAAATCAGATGTAGAATTCTGCCTGAGATTGGCGCATGATGTAGTTCCTATGGATGTAATGTGTCGTGTTATTTGTTAATGGTGAACTTTTTGCTATGGTTGAGAATAGATTCATCAGATTTTAGCAGATGTGGTCACCTCTGGAAATCTACACATGCTAGTATGGTTTGGGGGAAAACTGCAGACTTTTTAGCCTGACCCTGTTATTTTAATGATGATCATTTTCCAATTAACTTTCTGAGTTGTGGGCAAATTCCTTTTAATTTGGTGAGATGCAATACTGAATAATGACCAGCAGATGTCACCAGAGTTCTTCTCTAGAAAACACCTCTGTAGGCAATAACAAAAACAGAAATCTCTGGATTATGGGAAATATTCCAGTCTACAGGAGCAGCATTACAAAAGCATTTATGCCCTATGTGAGTATGTGATAGGAAGGAAATAATCAATTATTGATCATTTTCTCATACTTCAAGCAACGGGAAATAATGTGAAGTTCTTACTGAAGTGGCAATCCACAAACAAGAGCTTCAGTACTTACCGACGCTATGAATATAAATGTCTATGCAAAGATACAGCTGTAAATGAGTCAAACATAAAAATGGGGGAAATACATATGGATATTGCAAACCCTTATAATTTGGTATCATTGAAAGAGTGTCCCCAGCAGAATACAGGCATGTTAATACATTTAGCCATGGAACCCCAGCAAGACGTGTATTCAACATAAGGAAAAACATACTTGCTGGTATGAGACTTTTTCAAAGCAAGTTGCCAAATTCTAGGCTGATTACATATAACTTACACTGAAATCCTTGGGGCAAAACCGTGCACCAAATATCCAACAGTTTTGTATTTTTAGTGATGGTCAAGTAGTGGTCACACTATGATTTGCAACAAAGGACAATCATTAGTATGTGACCGTGTGATATCCATACTGGCGGATATAGATGGAAAAGGGCCCCTGTGCAAGAACAGTAGAGGGCCCTTTGAAGCCCAACAGTTCATTGTCATACACAATTTTACCTGCTTTGTGTCATGGGGTGGTATAATGGATGGGGTATCAGAAGGTAAGATAGGCAAAGGCGAACTGGGGAACTATTTTGGCCCTTAGACTGGGGGTTCCTCGTTCATCCTAATCCTGGAATTATCTCTGAAAGTGAGGATGTCCAGGCCACCACCCTTGCCTTTTGCTCCTAATCAGCCCTAGGCTAAGAGCCCCTACCTCCACCCACGGACCGGGAAAACCCAGCATCTCCTATGGAAGGCAATGGCAGCAGCACAGCTCAACACAGCACAGAACGTCTTCACTGCACTGGTTCCTAGTAGAGAATGAACTCGATCTGCGACACTCAGTGGGAAGTGGAACTACTTCAAGGCTGAGGGAGTGGAGTTCTTAATGCTAAGACACACCTCCCACCTCCACCTGAATGCTAAGACACACCCCTCCACCTTAATGCTAAGACACACCCTTCCACCTCCACCTACATGCTAAGACACACCCTTCCCCCTCACCTTCAACTGAATGCTAAGACACACCCCTCCACCTCCACCTGAATGCTAAGACACACCCCTCCACCTGAATGCTAAGACACACCCCTCCACCTACACCTGAATGCTAAGAAACACAAATTGAGTTCTTCTGCTGTGAGTCGGTGTGTTTTCCTTCAAAGCCCCTAATCCTTTCACCATATTTGAACTTGTTGTAGTGTTCTCACACTGGGTTTTTGTTTGTTCCTGCAGACCCTCCTCTCCCACTGTAGGCAGTGTGTGGCGGCTTTCTATCTGGTCTTTCAGGAAGCACGAGAAACCCATTGACAGCCTTTTGGGGAGCTATGTCCGAGGTGGCGCTTTTAGTTGTGCAGCTAGTATCTTTTACTCTGTACATTGACCAGTTGGGTGTGGCCGCGCCTTTCTGTTACCCATGTATGTGAGTGATATATGTTTATAACATTTTACACAGCAGTACTGAGCACTTTAACTGTGAATCCAGCTTTGGCATAGGTTAATCCACTTGTAAGGATTAGTTTCTTTGCTTGTGCCTGGTTCTATCTGTCATTCCTTCTCCAGCTACCCTATCCATCTCTATACATAATCACCAGTTTTGCGCTTCCGGCCACTGTGCCGCTATCAAGCGACGGCGCCTGTGCAAAACTGGTGATTACCTGGAAGCGCCGCCATATTAACACACCCAAAGCTGCCGGCGGCTGCCTGCAGGTTCCTGTGCCCCCCCCCCCCCCCCACACCTCCCCTACAGCACCCCCACGCCCCTGCTATACACCCCCACATACACCCGCAGTATACCCTCCACGCTCCTGTGCCCACACACTCCCGCGCCCCCCTTCGCTGCCCGCACACCCCGAAAACTTACCTCTTCAGATAGGACCTTTGGTGATGTCACAGTCATGTGATCATTCACATCACCGTGCATCACCCTAGCTCCGCCTCCTCTACGCTATACTGCTTCACAGCTAGGACATGGAGCTGTCACAGCTGGGAAGCAGAAAAGAGGAGACACAGAGGCAGAATGGGGGAGCTCAAAGACTAAAGAGGAACACAAAAACTCCACACACAGAATAGGGCTGCACAAACACTAAAGAGGCTGAGCTAACAAGTAAGTGTAGCACACAAACATAAAGGGCTCCACAGCCCCCTGTATACTCTCCTCCCCGCACCCCCCCCGTATAATCTGCTCCCCGCACAGCCCCCTGTATACTCTGCTCCCCGCACAGCTCCCTGTATACTCTGCTCCTCGCATAGCCCCCTGTATACTCTGCTCCCCGCACAGCCCCCTGTATACTCTGCTCCCCGCACAGCCCCCTGTATACTCTGCTCCCCGCACAGCCCCCTGTATACTCTGCTCCCCGCACAGCCGCCTGTATACTCTGCTACCCACAGAGCCGCCTGTATACTCTGCTACCCCCAGAGCCGCCTGTATACTCTGCTACCCACAGAGCCGCCTCTATACTCTGCTAATCACAGAGCCGCCTGTATACTCTGCTACCCACTGACCCGCCTGTATACACACAATTCATTTCACCGCGCTCCCGATGCAATTGCATGGGGCCTTTTTACTAGTTGAGTATAATAAGTGGTGTAACCTGACACCCCTATGTGCCAACATTCCAGAAAATCAGATTAGAGCTGTTTTTTAGAGGGAATGATGAATTCATGCGGGGGGGGATAACAGAAGGGAAGAAATGGTCCATAAGTGGAGAAAAAACATATTCCTTTTATAAAATATATTTAAAAAGTTTTTTTTATATCTCGTATATTATTGATTTATGCAGTTTGCCAATAGAATATTTCCAATTTAATCACTTCATGACTAGGGATGAGCGAGTATACTCATTATTACTATTCGGTACTCGCTGAATAGTATGGTACTCGGGCTACTCGTTACTCCTCGAGTTTCCTCGTGATTACTTGCTAGGAGTAACAAGTACAATGTAAGTCAATGGGAAATGCGAGTAATTCCTCAGCTGGACCCTACACATGGGTCTGGGGGCTGAGGAAAAGGCTGAAATGGGTGCATGATTGTTTAAAAGCCGGCGGTATAAAGCCGCCAGCTTTTAAACAATCATTCAGTCCAATCCTCCGTCTCCCATCCCGATCCTATGGTCCCCCACAGCCTCTCATCCCAATCCTCCGCTCCCGCCGCCGCCTCCCACCGTGATGCTGAGTTAGGACCGGGCGATGAGCGCAGCACAAGGGAGCGGGGGCAAAGGACCCGGGCGGGGAGGCCGGCGGTGAGAAGACTTCACCGCTGGCTTTCCTGTTCTGTACTGCACTCTCCACTCCCTGTTGCCCCCTCCACGCACCCTGGTTCCGCAGGGAGGGAGCATTAGGGAGCGGGGAGCGCAGCACCGCACGGGAAAGCTAGCGGTGAAGTCTTCTCACTGCTGGCTTTCCTGCCGGTTATTTCAAATGAACAGCTGAGGTATCACCTGATGCTGATCAGCTGTTCATTTAAAGGAGCCACGCGGTGCTGTCAGGGTTCATGTGAGTTCATGCAGCATGAACTCACATGAACTTTCCCACAGCCGGGTGCAGAGCTCAGCTACATCTCTGATAGAGACGGAGCCATTTTGGAAAAGACCTGTGGATTCTATAGCCTTCAACAAAATGGCTCCGGAAATTGCCCTATGTGCATGCGCCGTCCCGGCGCCATTTTATTGAAGATAGACCACGGAAGCACAGTGCATTAATTGCACTGCTTCCCGTAACCATAATCCCATCTACTTCTTGGCACCGGCTTAAGTGCAGAGAGGTGAGTGGAAGATTGTGGGTGTGCATATTTATATTCTTAATCAGGGGGCACACGTGGCTGCCCCAGCTCCTGCCTCCTGTGACCCTGCTCATACACACTTTGACCCAGTGCCACCATTGCCACCCTACCACAGCCAGAGCCAGGTATGTAAGACGCACCCCCCACTTAGCTCTAAAAATTTTAAGGAAAAAAAAGTGTTTTATAGTCTGAAGACTAATGGTACTTTTTATGTGTCCATAAAAAAAATATAACTTATTTTGTTTCTGAAATGTCCATTTTTGGAGATGAGAAGTATTTACACGTAAGAAATAAGTGAGTAGTTTCCTTAACTGATACATAAACCACATTCTGATTACAGATAAGGGAACCTGTTTGGGGCTGGTGTTCGGAGGATTCCCACCTTCAGAGTCCTGGAGCCTAGATAGCTATGCTCCGGTATGTTGGGTGGTCAGGCCAGCTGCTGCTATGTGTGATCAGCTCACACTGGCCCCAAAAGCCAAGTTAATCGTCCATAATGTCATGTCTAAATTAAAAAAAAAAAAAAAAAATCCCCCGCGTCCTGCCCCCATAAGTTATGCTTTTGCTGGCTGTATGTATTCGGAAAGCCAACCAGCCAATGACTAGAGATGATGTACAGAGTCCCGAACATACAACCCCCATACCTGAACCTCCAGGGGCTCGCTCATCTATCATTCTAGGAAGAAAAATAGAGCCCGAACTTTGTCCATCAACAGCTATATTCCTGTCCTTGTACCAAGTCCAGGGGTGGAAACACACCATGCGAGATACATGCATGATACTTGCATGTCAAGTACAGAGAAGAAGGAGACAAGCCGGGTGAGTCATGCAAGATGCATGTGAGTATCTCATATGCATCTCACATAATGTGTCTCTGCCCTAATCCTGCAGCTCAGCTCCAGTGAAATTAACATCTGCAATACCAGACAGAGCCTATAAACAAGGGTGGTGCTGTTTTTAAATGAAAAAAACAAGACTTTTCTCCTTCACTGTCCAGCAGAGTTCCCTTGTGAGTAATCCAAGCAAACATAAACTGTGAACAATGTGAACATTTAGAGAGTGCATACATTTATAAAGTGTAATGTAATGACAATCTGAAGGCGTAATTGCATACATAATTACTGATTTTTACAGTGTATATGACCTTTAATATGGCAACTTTGGACCTTTAGTCATTAGTTACAAAATCATTACTTTGTATTGGATTACACTTCATTGTAAGTGCCATTGACTCGTGGCTTCCGATGTATATAGAGAGATCATTAGAGTGAATTGTGTTTTAATAAAGGCAGGGCTGGCCAAGCCAATGAAACATTTTGATGGTAAAGCCCCGGAAGGGACGGCAACTTCCATCATTTCATGTGTTTATGAAGTCTTATGCCTCCCTAAGCAAATAACCCTGCGCATATGTAACTCATTAAAGAATCGTTAGTGCACAATAACTTTATCTGCAGGAATGATGTCAAAAATAAAAATCAATATAGGAAAGAACATGACATGGACCAGATTGCAGGAAAAGGCAACCACTCCTGTGTTTTGTTTTTTATTTTACCGCTGGAGTGTTGCGTCTAGTTTCATGCACTTAGTCATATACTTGAACGCCACCATCTTCATCTTCTATTACTGATGCTCCGGTCAGTCTTCTGCAGTTTGTGACCTGCCGGATGCTTCAGTGTTTCATGGAGCACTCTGGAGGTCACTTTTCAATGCAATTCTATGAAAGCCTTCTGGCCCTCATAGACTTGTAACGAGATAGTACATTGCAGATCTAGGATCTATAGATCACTTATAATTCAATAAAATCATACCTGCTCCTTTGTCCCCCCCCTCCCTCATGGAACAGAGAATTTCGGCCTCAGAGCTACATGCAGGATCATGGAAGCTTCCCATCCCTCCAACTATCAATGGATCATCATCAGCATCATCATCACTGGAATATAGGATGATCCTGCAGCTCCCAGGGTCCACGCCCACAACACACCTCCTTTTTTCTGCTCCTACACGACACTGCCAGATTGAAAATTCTCTGTCCCATGAGGGGTGGGGGGTCAGAGCTGAGGAGCAGGTATGATTTTAACAGTTTATAAGCAATCTATAGATCCTAGAACTGCAGTGTACGGCTCTGCTTCATCATGTGGCAGGGCTAAATAGGTTTCTCGCACTGGAGTTCCCCTTTAAAGAGTAACTGTAATTTAAATTTTTTTTCATAAATCAATAGTACACATGAAAATCAGCAAATTTGTCATATATCTTATTGGAGAAACCTGCCTCTTTGTCCTCCCGGACTGATCTTTCATGCTGTTAACCTTATATTTACTAGTGAAACATGAGATAGGAGATGGTAGTTGGTGCTCATGACGTTCTATGGAGAACTCTACCTGTCATTCCGGAAGAGCGTGCAGCAGAATGTCTGTGTCTGCCTCCAGCTCCTCCTTCCCTCTCCATAGAACTTCATGGTCACCAACTATCATCTCCTGTCCCAGTAACTGGAAAATCTGTTTACACTTCACCGATGCATTTTGAATGAAAGATCAATCAAGGAGGGAAAATAGCAGATTTATCTGATAAGATACATCACAAAGTGAATTATTTTCACGCATACTATTTATTTATGGAATAAAGATTAAAATGATGGTTACTCTTTATGTGCAGTGTCTCTGCATGAGGACTGAAAAGCTTATTGGCCTCAATAAAGTTGAGACTGCGGTCTATGTGCCTCCTTGAATGTCTTTATAAACAGTGTCTGTTATATTCTCCAGGCGTTACTTTAGTAAGTGATATATTAAGTGTATTCAAAAATTATTTAACTGCACGTTACACCAAAAATAATACTAGAATACACAAATCAAAGTCTACAAAGACATTAAATACACGTCACTCCCGCTTGATATAGTATTGAGTAGGGGTCCAATCCATATAATAATACACAGAAAACGCGACACTCAAATAGGTGGTAAACCAAAACGGTTTTAATAGCAATCCGAAATAACAAAACTTGACGTTTCGGTGCTACAATTGGACCTTCATCAGAATAGGCTCATTGCTGTGTGGCATGAAGCAAGAAAGTATGGCAGCGCTATGGTACGGTGGCTTGTGGCTAAAGTACGATGCTCATCTTTAGAGTGACAAAGCCTAGTGACTGGAGCCGCCATTACATAGCGCTGACATACTTTTTTGCTTCATTCCACATGACAATCAGCCTACATTCTGATGATGGTCCGACTGAAACATCAAGTTTTGTTATATGGAATTGCCATTAAATCCCTTTTTATTTACCACCTACTTGAGTGCCAAGTTTACTTTAAAGGGTAATTTTTATTTATTAATAATGTGGACCAAGTGATTATAGTAAACTTTCAAATATACTTCATAAGTGAAATCTGGGAGGAAACCATTCCTAAACCTTCCACAAAACGTCCCCACTACACTGTGTGTGAAGCAGACATATGTTCATTATCAGTCAGATTTGTCTGCACACTGAATACGAGGCATGTAACCACATATGGTGAAGGGGGTGTGGTCTACACTGATGACTGCAGCTGGTGAGGAAACAATGTATCAGATTTTAGCACAGTCCTGAGCAATATCAGAATGTCAGGATCAGTGTAAACTCCTCTTTCCTTTGCTCAAGCTTCTGATCTGTCATCTGGCTCCACACAGCTCACTCATGATCTCTGTTAACCCCTTCTCTATTATCACATTGCACTACTCCCTATCAGCTGCTGGTCGCGTCACACAGTCATAAAATGCAGTTTTTAAAAGAGCAGTGAATAATATGAGAAAATAAGTCATATGGCAAAAAAGCATTATCTTAGTTGCTATGTGACCCGTCATTAACAACCAGGGCAGTATTGTGTTTTTTTTTTTTCAATGAAATGACACTTTAAGTCTACAAAAAAGCATTTTTAAATGTACATATTTATTTAAGAAGTTTTCTAAACCTATTGGTTAAACGTGGTTGAATTGTTTGCTGCCTGTTTTCAAGCAGATGACAAAGCTGGAGCTTGTCATGCATAATAACACCTGTCAGCATAGAGGTCTGTAAATACATGAAGGTTTATCTACCCAAGGAAATCATTTGTCTTTCCGTCATGTGATTTCTGACTCTAGAACCACAGCGTTGTCGGCTTCAATATTCCTCACACTTCATATATAAATTATCCATCGGTGTTTTTGACGGTCTCTTAATAGAGACTCCACAGACCGTACATCTGATGTCATGAAATCTTATTTACTAATAAACTCTCTTAAAACTACAGTAGACACTTGTAACTTACAAAGAGAGAACAACAGAGATCATCAATCCACCAGCCGGACATTGTTTATAGAAAGATTGTAAACATAGCCCTATAGGACTCTATAGGCCTCTATAGGCCTATCCCTTGTCCCTCCTTGGTCTTTGGGGGGCGGTATTCGAAGTTCGGTTTCCCGTCACTGCCTAAAGACTGTAATCATTTGTAACATTTTTCTGTAAATTGACCTCCAAGCTGCCAAAAAGTATGCACGCACCGCCTTTCCTGTTTATACAGGAAGAAAGTACACCTGTAATATGACGGCCTTCAGGGAAGATTTTCAAAATGCAACATAAATAGCTCCAGCAATTGAAAACACACTTTTCTGTATTACAGAATTTACATCTACCGTATATACTCGTGTATAAGCCGAGTTTTTCAGCCCAAAATTTGGGCTGAAAAGTCCCCCCCTCGGCTTATACACGGGTCTATACGGTATATAGGCTGCTGTGGTGGGGGCTGTGGAGGCTGGAGGAGGCGGGGGGAGGCTGCTGTATGAGCGGCCCCGTCACGTGGGGCCGCTCATTATATATGCACTGCTTCCCCCTGTCAATCAGCGGCAGGGGGAAGCAGTTCATATAGCCCCCCAAAAGCTGGCACTGTCCCCCTTTGTAAGGGCCCCCCCCCCGCTGCTTATACATTACCATCCCGGTGTTCTGATCGGCGCCGCTCCTCGGTGCGTCTTCATCCTCCCGTCCGCGCTGGCTGCATCCGGGATCTCCGGCTGTCGCAGCGATATGACCTCATCGCGCGACCGCCGGAGATCCCGGATGCAGCCAGCGCGGACGGGAGGATGAAGACGCAGCACCGAGGAGCGGCGCTGATCAGAACACCGGGATGGTAATGTATAAGCAGCGGGGGGGGGGCCCTTACAAGGGGGGACAGTGCCAGCTTTTGGGGGCTGTTGGTACCCCCAGGGGGCTGCTGGGTACCCCCTGGGGGCTGTTGGTACCCCCAGGGGGCTGTTGGTACCCCCAGGGGCTGCTGGGTACCCCCTGGGGGCTGTTGGTACCCCCAGGGGGCTGTTGGTACCCCCAGGGGGCTGCTGGGTACCCCCAGGGGGCTGCTGGGTACCCCCTGGGGGCTGCTATATGTACCCCTGGGGGCCTGCTGTATACCACTGGGGCTGCTGTATACTACCACTGGGGCTGCTGGGGCTCCTGTATACTACCACTGGGGCTGCTGGGGCTCCTGTATACTACCACTGGGGCTGCTGGGGCTCCTGTATACTACCACTGGGGCTGCTGGGGCTCCTGTATACTACCACTGGGGCTGCTGGGGAATCTGTATACTACCACTGGGGCTGCTGGGGAATCTGTATACTACCACTGGGGCTGCTGGGGAATCTGTATACTACCACTGGGGCTGCTGGGGAATCTGTATACTACCACTGGGGCTGCTGTATACTACCACTGGGGAGGCCTGTATACCACACTGCTGGGGGCTGTATACCTGTGCTGGGGTCCACCCTCGGCTTATACACGAGTCAATAGGTTTTTCCAGATTTTTGGGGCAAAAGTAGGGGGGTCGGCTTATACACGGGTCGGCTTATACACGAGTATATACAGTAATTAATGAAACTAAAAGGATATAAAATTTCATATTTAACCCCTTAACGACACAGGACGTTGTGCAACGTCCTGTGTTTCTGCCCGTTCCCGACACAGGACGTTGCACAACGTCCTGGCCGGTTTGCGCTGGTACAGCTCCGGTGTTTTGTTTAGAAAAAAAACACCGGAGCTGCACGTAGCCAGGGACCTGTAGATGACCCCTGGGAGGGTGCCTCCCCGCTCACCGGCCCCCCCTCCCCGATCTCATTGGTGCAAGCGTCCATGTGACGCTTGCTGTCCAATGACATCTGGAGGGGCGATGTGACCTGTCTCTGCCCTCCCTCCTCAGCCTCATCTTGTCCGAGGAGGCTGAAGAGGGAAGAGCACCTGCTACTGCCGCCCCCTGACTGCCCGCCGCCGGTAATAATAAAGAATTAACCCCCTGATCGCCGCCGCCGCCGCCGCTACCGACGCCCCTGCCACCGCCGATTGTTCTGCGGCAGCAGCACTACCGCAGCTGCTGTTGCAGAACCCCCCCCCCCCAGTAACCCTCTCCCCCCGCCGATCGCTGTTCTGCAGCAGTAGCTGCTGCAGAACCTCACCTCCCCATCGCTGTCCCCCCCTAACCACTTGTTCTGCAGCAGCACCACCACTTGTTCTGTGCAGCTGCTGCAGAACCTCTCCACTCCATCTCTGCCCCCCCAACCACTTGTTCTGCAGCAGCACCACCACTTGTTCTGTGCAGCTGCTGCAGAACCTCACCAACCTATCTCTGTCCCCTGCCTGATTCTCAGCCCCCATCTACTGCTTAGAACCCCCCCCAACCACTTGTTCTGCAGCAGCAGCAGCACTGCTGCTGCTGCTGCAGAACCTCACCGCTCCTACTGCCCCCATCTCTGTCCCCTACCTGCGTCTCTCCCTCTACTGCCTGCTGACCCCCCACCGCTTGTTCTGAGCAGCAGCACCACTGCTGCTGCTGTAGAACCTCACCACTCCATCTCTGTTCCCTACCTGCGGCTCCCCCTCTACTGCCGGTTACCCCCCACCGCTTGCTCTGCAGAACATCGCCGCCGTCCCCGCTTCTTCTGCAGCACCGCCGCCGCTGCAGGATCTAGCCACCCCCGCTCCTTTTACTGCAGCGCCGTTGCAGCAGAACCTCCTCCCCCGCTCTCTGCCGCCGTCGCCCCTGCTCCTGCCGTAGCACCGCCGCCGCAGGATCTAGCCTCCCCCGCTCCTTTTACTGCAGCGCCGTTGCTGCAGAACCTCCTTCCCCGCTCTCTGCCGCCGTTGCCCCTTCTCCTGCTGTAGCACCGCCGTCGCAGGATCTAGCCGCCCCCGCTCCTTTTACTGCAGCGCCGTTGCTGCAGAACCTCCTTCCCCGCTCTCTGCCGCCGTCGCCCCTGCTCCTGCCGTAGCACCGCCGCCGCAGGATCTAGCCGCCCCCCGCTCCTTTTACTGCAGCACCGTTGCAGCAGAACCTCCTTCCCCGCTCTCTGCCGCCGTCGCCCCTGCTCCTGCCGTAGCACCGCCGCCGCAGGATCTAGCCGCCCCCGCTCCTTTTACTGCAGCACCGTTGCAGCAGAACCTCCTTCCCCGCTCTCTGCCGCCGTCGCCCCTGCTCCTGCCGTAGCACCGCCGCCGCAGGATCTAGCCGCCCCCGCTCCTTTTACTGCAGCACCGTTGCTGCAGAACCTCCTTCCCCGCTCTCTGCCGCCGTTGCCCCTTCTCCTGCTGTAGCACCGCCGTCGCAGGATCTAGCCGCCCCCGCTCCTTTTACTGCAGCGCCGTTGCAGCAGAACCTCCTTCCCTGCTCTCTGCCGCCGTCGCCCCTGCTCCTGCTGTAGACAGCCCCCGCACCAGGCAGCCCCCGCCTTATACCGCCCGCACCAGACAGCTCCCGCACCAGACAGCCCCTGCCATAATTCCCTTGCACGTGACAGCCCCCGCTTGAAAGTTACACCAATCACTTGCACATACACACGTACACACACACTATAATAAAATTTTATTTTTTGTACACGCGCACAAAGCACACAAAATGTCCCGCCGATCCCGCTCAACACGGTCAGAAAGAGTGTACACAGCTGAGGAGGCATATGATTTTATTGCCTCCGAAGCCGATTGTGAGGAAGAGGACCCCACGTTCCTCTATTCCTCCGAATCTTTCTCCTCCAGTGACACCGAGTCGCCACCAAGAAGACGTCGGAGGACAAGACCTTGTCCGGAGCCCGGGGGAGAAGAGCCGGACGCCGTGGAAGAGGAGCCGGAGCCTGGGGAAGAGGAGCCGGAGCATAGAGAAGAGGAGCCGGAGGCCATAGAGGAAGACCCACAGCCATCTGTGAGTAACCCTCCACCTGGTGCTAGTCACTCCCAACCTAGCACTAGTGCCCCCGTTTGGACGCCAGTCCCTGAACACTACTCTCCACAGATTCCTGATTTCACTCCCCAATCAGGAATCCAAATTGAGACGGCAAACTTCAGGGAAATAGACTTTTTCAAAATCTATTTCTCTGAGGCCATTGTCCGTTTCATGGTGGAGCAGACAAACATCTACGCCGAACAGTTTTTGGCTGCCAACCCAAATTCATCATTTTCATCTTGGAGTCCCGTGGACTCAGTAGAAATGAGGAAATATTGGGGCCTGGTACTTCACATGGGGATTGTGAAGAAACCAGAAATCCGCCAATACTGGAGTACCGATATTTTATATCACACTCCAGTGTTCGGCGAGGTGATGACCAGAAACCGATTCGAGGTCATCCACAAGTTTCTCCATTTCAGGAACAACGCGGACAGCCTTCCCCGCGATGACCCGAATTTTGATAGGCTATTCAAAATTCGGCCAGTCATCGAACACTTCAGCAACAAGTTTGCTGAAGTGTACGTTCCCAAAAGGGAAATTTGTGTGGATGAATCCCTCGTCCACTACAAAGGTAGGCTTCTATTCCGGCAATACCTGCCCAGCAAGAGGGCGAGGTACGGAATAAAACTCTACAAGCTGTGCGAGAGTACCTCAGGGTACACTTACAGCTTTAGAGTGTACCAAGGAAAGGATTCGAGGATCCAGCCCCCAGAGTGTCCCCCTGCTCTGGGGGTTAGTGGAAAAATAGTGTGGGACTTGATCCACCCACTACTTGATAAAGGTTATCATCTATACGTTGATAACTTTTATACAAGTATCACACTATTTCAGTCCCTCTCTGCCAGAACTACCGCCGCTTGCGGTACTGTGCGCAGAAACCAGAGAGGTCTCCCTGTGACGCTAGTTGGGCAGCTGCTTCCAAAGGGTGAAAGCAGAGCCCAATGTAGCAGCAACATGGTTGTGGTCAAGTTCAAGGACAAAAGGGATGTCCTTTTCTTGACCACAATCCATGGTCCCACCACCACGGCCACCACCGTTAGAGGTACCCCCGCACAGGTCTACAAACCGGACTGTGCTTTGGGGTACAATAAATACATGGGGGGAGTTGATCTTTCTGATCAAGTCCTCCAGCCCTACAGTGCCATGAGGAAGACCAGGGTGTGGTACAAAAAACTGGCCGTGCATATTGTTCAAACGGCACTGTATAATGCATACGTGCTATCACGTGCAGGCCAGACCACCAACACTCTCCTTCAGTTTCAGGAGGCGGTGATAAGGGCCCTCCTGTTTGGAGAAGACGAAGCGGGCCCCAGCACCCCTGGAACTCAAGGTTCACGCATAGTACCAGGGCAACATTTTCCTGGTGAGGTGCCGCAAACAGCTAAGATAGCAAGATCACAAAAAAAGTGCCGGGTCTGCTACAAAAGGGGGATAAGAAAGGACACCCGTTTCCAATGTGAAACCTGTCCTGACAAACCTGGACTGTGCATGAAAGACTGCTTCAAAGTCTATCACACATCCATGGACTGAACACATCCTACATAACCCACACACTCCCGCCTGACATACACTACACCACACACACCAGCCTGACGCAGACACACACATCAACTTGACATACACTATACCACAAACACCAACCTGACCTACACTACACTAGTCTTGTAATGAGTGATGCCTTTTTTGAAAAGTATAACATTACCGTTATACATACTAGATTGTTGATGGGGCGTTGATCCAGGGAACTAGTCTGATTGCCATATGTGGAGTCGGGAAGGAATTTTTTCCCCCAATGTGGAGCTTATGTTGCCACATGGGGGTTTTTTGCCTTCCTCTGGATCAACATGTTAGGCTGTATGAGGAAGAGGACCCCACGTTCCTCTATTCCTTATACGTTCCACACACCAACCTGACTCACACTACACCAGACCAACCTGACGTACACTACATACTCTCCATATGCAACATGGTGTCCGCTAACAATTGGAATTGTTAGCGACACCATGTCGCGTATGGAGAGCCCCTGACCCCATTTTGGAAACTAGACCACCCAAGGAACAAATCTAGATGCCTAATGAGTACTTTGAACCCCCAGGTGCTTCACAAATTGATCCGTAACAATAAAAAAATAAAATTTTTGTGGAAGAAAAATAATGTTTTTATTTTTACGGATCAATTTGTGAAGCACCTGGGGGTTCAGAGTCCTCATGATGCATCTAGATTTGTCCCTTGGGGTGTCTAGTTTCCAAAATGGGGTCACTTGCGGGGGAGCTCCAATGTTTAGGCACACAGTGGCTCTCCAAACGCAACATGGTGTCTACTAACAATTTGAATAGAAAAAGAGCTCAAATTGTTAGCGGACACCATGTCATGTTTGGAGAGCCCCTGTGTGCCTAAACTTTGGAGCTCCCCCATAAGTGACCCCATTTTGGAAACTAGACCCCCCAATGAACAAATATAGATGCATAGTGAGCACGTTGAACCCCCAGGTGCTTCACAAATCAATCCGTAATGATGAAAAAAATATTTTTTGTGGAAAAAAAAAGTACTTTTTCATTTTTACGGATCAATTTGTGAAGCACCTGGGGGTTCAAACTGCTCACTCTGCATCTAGATTTGTTCCTTGGGGGCTCTAGTTTCCAAAATGGGGTCACTTGTGGGGGAGCTCCAATGTTTAGGCACATAGGGGCTCTCCAAACGCAACATGGTGTCTACTAACAATTTGAATAGAAAAAGAGCTCAAATTGTTAGCGGACACCATGTCATGTTTGGAGAGCCCCTGTGTGCCTAAACATTGGAGCTCCCCATAAGTGACCCCATTTTGGAAACTAGACCCCCCAAGGAACAAATATAGATGCATAGTGAGCACGTTGAACCCCCAGGTGCTTCACAAATCAATCCGTAATGATGAAAAAAATATTTTTTGTGGAAAAAAAAGTACTTTTTCATTTTTACGGATCAATTTGTGAAGCACCTGGGGGTTCAAAGTGCTCACTCTGCATCTAGATTTGTTCCTTGGGGGCTCTAGTTTCCAAAATGGGGTCACTTGTGGGGGAGCTCCAATGTTTAGGCACATAGGGGCTCTCCAAACGCAACATGGTGTCTACTAACAATTTGAATAGAAAAAGAGCTCAAATTGTTAGCGGACACCATGTCATGTTTGGAGAGCCCCTGTGTGCCTAAACATTGGAGCTCCCCCACAAGTGACCCCATTTTGGAAACTAGACCCCCCAAGGAACAAATCTAGATGCATAGTGAGCACGTTGAACCCCCAGGTGCTTCACAAATCAATCCGTAATGATGAAAAAAATATTTTTTGTGGAAAAAAAAGTACTTTTTCATTTTTACGGATCAATTTGTGAAGCACCTGGGGGTTCAAAGTGCTCACTCTGCATCTAGATTTGTTCCTTGGGGGCTCTAGTTTCCAAAATGGGGTCACTTGTGGGGGAGCTCCAATGTTTAGGCACATAGGGGCTCTCCAAACGCAACATGGTGTCTACTAACAATTTGAATAGAAAAAGAGCTCAAATTGTTAGCGGACACCATGTCATGTTTGGAGAGCCCCTGTGTGCCTAAACATTGGAGCTCCCCCACAAGTGACCCCATTTTGGAAACTAGACCCCCCAAGGAACAAATATAGATGCATAGTGAGCACGTTGAACCCCCAGGTGCTTCACAAATCAATCCGTAATGATGAAAAAAATATTTTTTGTGGAAAAAAAAGTACTTTTTCATTTTTACGGATCAATTTGTGAAGCACCTGGGGGTTCAAAGTGCTCACTCTGCATCTAGATTTGTTCCTTGGGGGCTCTAGTTTCCAAAATGGGGTCACTTGTGGGGGAGCTCCAATGTTTAGGCACATAGGGGCTCTCCAAACGCAACATGGTGTCTACTAACAATTTGAATAGAAAAAGAGCTCAAATTGTTAGCGGACACCATGTCATGTTTGGAGAGCCCCTGTGTGCCTAAACTTTGGAGCTCCCCCATAAGTGACCCCATTTTGGAAACTAGATCCCCCAAGGAACAAATCTAGATGCATAGTGAGCACTTTGGACCCCCAGGTGCTTCACAAATTGATCCGTAAAAATGAAAAAGTCCTTTTTTTTCCACAAAAATATTTTTTTTCATCATTACGGATTGATTTGTGAAACACCTGGGGGTTCAAAGTGCTCACTATGCATCTAGATTTGTTCCTTGGGGGGTTTAGTTTCCAAAATGGGGTCACTTGTGGGGGAGCTCCAATCTTTAGGCACACAGGAGCTCTCCAAACGCAACATGGTGTCTACTAACAATTTGAATAGAAAAAGCTCAAATTGTTAGTGGACACCATGTCATGTTTGGAGAGCCCCTGTTCACCTAAACATTGGAGCTCCCCCACAAGTGACCCCATTTTGGAAACTAGACCCCCCAAGGAACAAATCTAGATGCATAGTGAGCACTTTGAACCCCCAGGTGTTTCAAAAATTGATCCGCAAATATGAAACAATAGGTTTTTTTCCACAAAAAAATTATTTTAGCTTAATTTTTTTAATTTTCAAATGGACAACAGGATAAATTGTTTCCTAAAATTTGTTGGGCAATTTCTCCTGAGTTCACCGATACCTCATATGTGGTCATAAACCACTGTTTGGGCGCACGGCAGGGCTCAGAAGGGAAGGAGCGCCATTTCACTTTTTGAATGGAAAATTAGCTTCAAAAGTCAGATTGCGCACCTTCCCTTCTGAGCCCTGCCGTGCGCCCAAACAGTGGTTTATGACCACATATGAAGTATCGGTGTACTCAGGAGAAATCGCTCAACACATTTTAGGATCCATTTTATCCTGTTCTCCATGTGAAAATGAAAGAATTGTGGCAAAAACAACATTTTTGTTAGAAAAATTAAAATGTCAATTTTTTCCTTCCACTTTGCTTTAGATCCTGTGAAGCACCTGAAGGGTTAATAATCTTCTTGAATGTAGTTTTGAGTAGCTTGAGGGGTGCAGTTTTTGGAATGGTGTAACTTTTGGGTGTTTTCTGTCATGTACGCCCCTCAAAGTGACTTCAAATGTGATGTGGTCACAAAAAAAATGGTTTTGTAAATTTTTGCTGGAAAAATGAGAAATTGCTGATGAACTTTGAACCCTTATAACGTCCTACCAAAAAATGTTTTTTTTTCCAAAATTGCACTAATGTAAAGTAGACATGTGGGAAATGTTATATATTAACTATATTTTGTCACATAACTCTCTGGTTTAGCAGAATAAAAATTCAAAATATGAAAAATTGCTAAATTTTCAAAATTTTGGCCAAATTTTCAATTTTTTCATAAATAAACGCAAAAATTATCGACCTAAATTTCATACTAACATGAAGCCCAATATGTCACGAAAAAACAATCTCAGAATCGCTCGGATCCAATGAAGCGTTCCAGAGTTATTACCTCATAAAGGGACACTGGTCAGAATTGACAAAAATGGCCTGGTCAGTAAGGTCAAAATAGGCCCGGGGGTGAAGGGGTTAAAGTGTAACCGCCATTTAAATTTTAATTAATAATAATGTAGTGAAAGTGATCATAATAAACTTTCAAATATACTTCATATGTGAAATCTGGAAGAAAACGTTCAAAAACCTGCCAGATGTCCCCACTAGGCTGATTCTAAACCTGGCATAAGCTGGTTGTCAGGGAGATCCGTATTCAGCGCCACACACTGAATACGTCCATATAAGGGTGGGAGGCAGAGCCTACACAGCGTTCACAGCTGATCAGAGTCTCAAGATACCTCAGGTAGGGACAGTACTGAGCTCAGGTTGTCAGCACACAAATCCTGTGATCTTAAAATCTTTTCATGGCCAAGCTTGAAAGTGACTTTTTATCCTCTTGTCCTATCAGGCCTCTGGCCTATTACTGTTATATCGATGACATTTTAATCATCTGGACGGAGTCTGAGCAACAACTGAGGATGTTTCATGAACACTTCAATCAGTTTCATCCCACCATCAACTTAACACTCAACTACTCCTGCACTGAAATCAGCTTTCTAGACACCATCATTAATCTACAGAACAATGATGTAGAGACATCCTTGTACAGGAACCCAATTGACCGTCCAACATATCTCCGATGGGACAGTTTTCATCCAAAGCACATAAAAAACTCTATTGTGTACAGCCAGGTCATCAGATACAATCGGATATGTTCTAACCCTACAGATAGAGACAATCACCTTGAGGGCCTCAGAAAGACCTTTTTAAATCAGGACTGCCATCCAAAAGTAATTGAGAACCAGATTACAAGAGCCACCAGAGTATCAAGGAACCATCTCCTACATTAAAAAAACAGAAAAGAAAACAATCAGGTCCCTCTCGTAGTCACCTACAGTCCAAATCTAGGGATGTTAAGAGGAGCTGCACGGAAACTGCAACCACTCCTACAAAAAGATGTCCGACTAAAATCAATATTTCCGGATCCCCCGCTCTTGTGTTTTAGACAACCTCCGAATCTGAAAAACATCATTGTCAGAAGCGTCCTGTCCTCTCCAGCAACAACAGTAACATTTCCCAGCAACCAGAACAGGTGCAAAACCTCCATCTATAATGACAACGGACAAGATAAAGACTCCTGGCTCACATCAGGACTACAAGATCCCAGGTAACTTCAGCTGCACCACAAGCAATGTGGTGTATTTAATTATATGTACAAAATGTGTGACTGGGAACCTGTATGCAGGGGAGACGGGGCAGAAACTTAGAACAAGAATGAATTCTCATCACCACACAATAAAAGAAAAAAGAATGGATCTACCTGTGGCCAATCATTTTTGCAGCCGTGATCATACCATAATGGTCTTTTTACATTAATTGAGGAATCTCCAAATCTTGAAGAAACAACTAATCAGAGGACATAAAACTATCTGCTTCTTATCTCTGGACGCTGATGTTTATTGCCCCAGATGCTCTCTCCCCCTCCCAACCCTGATCAATGCCTCACCTCACTTGGTTTATTTACTGCATTATCCCACCCTGTATATGTGTATATATATGTGTGTTCAGAATTTGTATCATTATTAAGCCTGATGAAGAGGCCATAGTGTCCCGAAAGCTTGCTATGTTTACCATCTTTTCAGTTAGCCATTAAAAGGTATCAACCACTGAGGACTCTCAGATTCTAATATATATTAGTCCCAATTAGTTAAACATCATAAACAGAACAAAACATACTAAAATTACATGTTTTTGGTTACTGCAATACCACGATAAATGCCATAGATACAAAGTAAAATGTCACATCTCTCCCAAATGGTATCAATAAAAATGTTGTCTCGCTCCACAAAAAAGAAGCCCTGATGTAGCTCTATCAACCGAAAAAAGAAATAGTTGGGGGGTTCGGAAAATGGCGACAGAACTATTGCTTTTTCTAACTTCTGATTTATTTTTTTTTCACCACTAAAATAATAATAAAAAATTGTTTGTTATCGCCATATTTGTACTGATGAGGAGAATCAAACTGCCAGGTTAGTTTTTACAACACCATGTACGCTAGAAATACAATTCCCAAATAACAATGTCAGAATTGTGTTTTAATTATTTCACCACACTTGCAATTTTTTCCCATTTTCCAGCACACTATGGTGTCATTCCAAAGTCAACATATGCCACCAAAAACAAGCCCCCCTTCATCCATGGACGATCCGTATCGTGAAGGGGTTGATGTTTGCTACAAATTCACATCTCGATGAATCTACTATATCCAAATGAATCTTGTCTGATAGTTTCTTACCTTATTAAAGAAATACTGTGTGGTCACAGCAAACACTAAAAACCCACAACTGGTTTTCTTGAATTCTTTCCGGACAAATAGGAGTTCCTTAGCTTGTTCCTCGCACTTCTCTTTTAACCTCTGAGCCGTCTGCCGATCTTGGTCTCGGGTCTGGACTTCTGTCTTGGCCGTGTAGCCATTCTTTGCAATTGTTGGTTTCAGTTTGGGGTGTCCTGAAATTTAAGACAGTAAACAAAATCATTAGTAATATCAATTTTATGTACCTTACAACGAAAAACAGAAATCATTTAACTATAGAACATCATACTAAATTTGGAACTAGGACATAAGACCAAGAATTAAAAGGGATTTGTCAGCAGATTTTTGCCATGTAAGTTGAGGACAGCATGCTGCAAGGGTTAAAAGACAAAAAAGCAACTGTGCCTCTCTTATCAGGGTGTGTGCAATTGTTCCTTAAACCAGTAGTATTATTATACTGTGATTAACATTGAAGGACTAGAAAGTCACAAGCAGGGCAGTCCGACACACCCCCTGCTGTGATTGACACGTCACTGTCTGCTGTCTCTGTGGATCCAAGAAATCCTCTGATGATCGTGTAATCGATTGGAAGGAAGTTGTAGCTTTGTTCCAAGGACTTAGCCTCTCTGCAAAACTGCTTGGCATCTTCCACTTGACTTTCCTCTAAGTTGTCTTCACAAGTTATGCTTCTTCCACTAGATGTGTAACATGCACTATGGGATGGCGGAGCTTGCAAACTAGTGATGAAGGGTATATCCAGTGACCATAGGGTCCACAGTGTCTGCGGTCTGCACATGAGCAGACCTATATAAGTTATTACTTGAGCGTCACTTGAACAGGTTAAAATGGTAAAGAATGCTCCTAAAAGGACTATTGTTCAGTGTCTATTGAGATACTGTGAACATTCACAGTGAAAACTGCAGGTAATGAAATAAGTCAGTATTGTCCCTGCCAACAAGCTCCTCTAGACTGCAGCACCCAGAAGGAAGATTATAAAGTGCTGTCCAAGCCTGTGGTGCTGAATTCAGAGTCAGCAATCACCAGCCTCAGCCAATGTATGATAGACACCTGGCAGCTGATAGAATGGCTTCACATAGAAGAAACATAGCGGTTTAGATGATTTTTTTCCCAAAACCGATAGCTTCACTCACATCAGCCCAGTGTATGGAGCAATAATAGTTTCCATATTTTTCAGCATGGGCCATGGCAAATTGTAGTTGTCTTTTTTGTGCATGGACTTTAGGAGAGGCTTCCTTCGTGGATGACACCCACGTATGTCATACCTCAGAGTACACTGTATTGTGTCACGGGAAACACTCCAGTTTGGCTTTCTACTTCTTTAGCTAACTTCAGTGAACTTGCACGTCAACTTTCCTCACCTCTTCTCATCAGAAGACACTTCTGTATTGGTGATATCCCCCGTGGTTGGCTTGGATGACCATGTGAGATGGCTGCTGTTTCTTCTTTGTTACATTTTTGTATCACTTTTTCTACAGTAATCTGACTGTTTAGTGAAACTTTGCTGATATTCTAGCAACCTCAGCCAAATTTAACACAGAATGAACTACAACCACCTACAGGCACATCCAGACCAACTATAGACGTTAACACCTAACCAGGAGCGTCTTCTGATGTTATATAATTCATGTATCCTCTATAAAACCGATGCAAAGTCTACACCAGTCCAAGGACCACATTGTCATGTTGAAACCCTCCTAAGGGCTGCAATAAAACCTAGAGGTGTATTATCATCTGAGAAGTTCAGAAAGTGGAACATCTCACATTTAGCACTTGGGTGCGGGGAAAGCCAGGTGTGAACGTGGCTCTACCCATTGGGAATTCAAGTTCCCTGAACTACAATGTAGAGACCCACAGATATAGACGGACACATGTAAAAATCACATACACCTTTTTAGAGCAGGGGTGGAGAACCATTTTTCTGCCGAGGGCCATTTGGAAATTTCTACAATCCTTCGGGGGCCGTACAAAATGATCAACTTGAAAATTACCTGCTTTATTTGGTTAAACAATCAACTCACCCTTACTGTGGTGGCTGGAGCTGCTTCTCTTTGGCACGGGTGACATTGGTCATGTTGCTTCTCAACTGCTTATCCAGGTTTGCTAGAGCCCTAGACATTACAGGAGAAGCTGAGAGCATATAACTCACTTGGGAGGGTGAGGCTGGGGCATCGAGATCTCTGGGGAGTTGGAATTATAAAGCAGACAATCAGCAAAACGTTTCTGCCAGCCTGAGCACTGCGGTCACCAGGAATCTGCCCGAGGGCCACAAAAAAGTCATCGAGGGCCGCATTCGGCCCTGAGGTTCCCCACCCCTGTTCTAGAGTGACAAAAAGGGGTGAAGGGAAATCATTCATCTAAAAGTAATTGGGGACAAAAGTGACTGTGTGACACCCTACTTTTTTATGTAAGCTAAGTGCAAACAGCCACTTAGAGGCGAGCTATTCTGTGACCAGATGGTTGGGTGTTGCACAGATTGGCATAGCGGGTCCTATGTGACCCTCAAGGAACAGGTTGTTCACCCTTGCTCCATAAAAGAAAAATTAATAGAAATGTGTTGGGTTTTCTAATGACGGTCATGTACAGCAAATCCACAGCACATGCCATAAATGTCTAAGGCTGGCTTCACACAACGGTTTTTTGGATCTGGGGGTGTCCGGTGTGAACTGGACACCCCTGGATTCGATTCCGGCCCCATAGTAACCCTATGGGGCCGGAATACGCCGGATGGCAGCTTTCTGCCATCGGTTTTTGGATGTCCGGGAGAATCCGGGAGGAATCGGACTTTTCTCCCGGACACAAAATCGGAGCATGCTCCGATTTTGTGTCCGGGGAGAAAAATCTCCCCAAACCGGATCCTCCCGGATTCTCCTGGATCCTGGGCAATCCGGCGCTCCCTAGCATGGGAGCCTATGGGGCTATGGGTGGATTTAGCTGCACATGCGCGAGTCTCTCCAGTCATTGATTTGGGAGTTCCGCATACAGTCAAGTGCACTTGATTTGGACGTAAGCGAGAGTCCAAACTGTGTGGATATGCTATAAAGGTCTGTTGAGAGACAACGCCTTCTATTTTATATTGTATAAGGAAATTATAAAACAAAGCCTTCAACATATAAATGGTTAAGAGGAATTGAATAGTCACAATAATAAACTTCAAATATATAAAAGGTTGAATATTTAGCACTTTGATTTCAAGAGTGAGATGATGGTGTGTTTGGTTCTATGGCGCTGCATAGTGTAACTTCAGGTAGAATAAAACATCTGGCGCGTTGGGGAGCTGACAGGGGCGCAGATGGTCATGGGTTTGTTTGTTTTGGTAGCATGCATTATGCTACGTGTCAGACTTAAATGTCCATGTAAATTTTTTATTTGAGAACTTCAGTATAGATAAAGCTCAGGTCCCCGCAGCTGCTGCATTCCACTTGTCAGGCTCAAGTGATCACACTTTTACTGCAGAAGTGAAGAAAAGCCTTTCAAGGACATGAGAAAGATTTATACCCAGACTTAGAAGATTCCAAACAGGAACAACAACAAATAGACAAACAAGAACATATACAATACAATGTATTCTTTTGTTAACAATTATATATATATGCACACACATATATTATAATTATTTACAACCATAATAACTATATTTGCAATATATACACATATATAGATATAGATATATATATATATACACACACACAAATTATAATTATGTAGAACCATTATAACTATGTTTATATATTTATAGTTTAAAATGTATTTTTAACCCAAATACATGCATATTAGCATAAAAAAGGTCCTCTGACAGTATATCTTTTAAAGGGGTATTCTGAAATTTGGACGTTATTCCCTATCTACATGTTAGGGGACAACTTTTGATAGCTGGGGATCCAACTGCTAGGATGGAGTGGAGGTCAGTCGTGCACTTTCGCTTCCAGAATTCTTTATGTGACCTCTGTAGATAGCCCAGCACTTGGCTAGTCTCCAGCATAAGAATCCATGTAAAACATAGAAAACGGCACTCCCCAAGTGGTTGCAGCAGCAGCTCTGTTTATTCAAACCTGGGAGGGGTTTACATCAGTGCGGGAAGAGGGAGTGTGGAGGCAGCAGACGACGGCAAGCCATTTCGCGGGATCAACGGGTCCTGTACTGGTGCCTGGCTTTAATCCTTTACTTGCTGGACTCCCATAAGAATGAATAGAGCAGCAGTGCACGTGATGAAACTGTTCTCCATTCACAGGGGGCTTTGTAGAGCCCCAATTCTAGGGAATAGTGGTGGTCCTGGAGGTTGCAGTGCTGGTGTCCTCATGACAGGGAGACCGGCATACTAACCCCTCTGGTGGTACCGCGGCATCTGCCCAGGCTCTGTTTACTGTTTCCAGGGCCTGCATATATCACTTAGGTCTCCTGTAAGCGCACTTAGGTTGCACATGTGACAGACCCCCTTCTCTTAAAGGACCAGCATGCCCTGCCCAGAAGTACTTCTAAGCCACATGCTGAAAAGCACTGAGTATTTAAGGCACTTTTCCCCTATGAGAGGTGCCTGAGTAATGTGGTATATTACCTAGAGACATGCTACTAATTTTCCCCGTTCCCATGTACTGTGCTCTGTTGTCCGTGTTGCTAACCTCTGCCTGTGTCCTAGTGCTTACTAGTACCTGTCATACCTAAACCAGCTATGCTGCCATACCCTTTGCATCAGCCACAAGCAGCCATGCTACTGTACTCCCTGCACCAGCCTGAACCAACCGTGCTGTCGTACCTACTACACCTGCCATACCTGCTGCACCAGCCATCCAGTCTGTACCAGACTGTACCTGCATTCCAAACCTCAGGGGCCAGCTGTTGAGGTACTGAGATCCCCTGGAGCAGCACCTGGCAGGAACCTTCCAACACAAGCCTAACCTCACCATCAGAGGCTCTAGTGAAGACAAAGTAATTGCTTAGTTATGCCCCTCCAGGTCGAAATAGTTACCACAGCCCAGTGGGTCCACTCTTCCCACGTTCATACCCATGAGCGCTGCTGTCATACCCCATGCAATCGGGATGTTATTCCCTATCTCATGATCAAGGGATAACTTTCAAACTTGAGAATATCCCTTTTGATGACTTTGTGCACTAAACAGCTCGAGAGGCCAAGAGTTGCTAAAGGAAGGTATGTACACTCTGGAATTCCTGCTTTGGGCAATGGTAAGGCACTGTGCATTGGCTATTTACTCAGATACTCTACCTGGTGAGTGCACCTTGGTTACTTGCTTTTTCGGTGATGAAATTGCTGGCTTTACAACGTCTTGATCTTTTTGGGTCTCCTTCTTCAATCCTAGAAAACAATAAATTGCTGAATTTAAACACATTTGCAAATTAGTGAATTAAAAATGCAAAAAAATGTTGCTTAAAAGAGAAGTTCCTTGTCAGTCCTCCTTATATACTGCATTTATCTTTGCTACCTCTTTTTACCCATATACAAGATTCTAAAGTGAAAAATGAAATCCTTCAGATCTGCAAACCTATGCTTTTTCATACTAAATGACAACACTATTCCTAAACTGACAAATATAAGTTAGCAAAAAGTAGGGGTCAGCAGGAAGAGAGTAGGATTCAAATTGTTTTTTAGTGTTATCACAAAGGTGTACACAGTTTTAAAGGGAACCTGTCATCAGGTTTTTGCAACCTAATCTGAGAGTAGCATAATATAGTACCCAAGATCCTGATTCCAGCGATGTGTCACTTACTGGGCTGTTTAGTGTAACTTTGGTAAAATCAAGGTTTACTCAGCTGGAGAATACCAATAGAGGACTACTTGGCCAGATGCTAGATAGTCCAGCATGTTCATTAGCTGCTAAATCTGCAGCAGAGAAAACAGTAATTTTATCAAAAGGTCAGCAAGTAGCTCAGTTAGTGACACATCGCTGGAATCAGGGGCTCTGTCTCTACATTATGCTGCTCTCAAATGGAATGGCAAAAATCTGGTGACAGAGTCCCTTTAATCAGTGATTCCCAACTCCAGTCCTCAATGCACACCAACAGGTCATGTTTTCAGGATTTCCTTAGGATTGCATAGGTGATAATTTAATCACTTGCACAGGGGATAATTCCATCATCTGTCTAATGATAAGGAAATCCTGAAAACATGACCTGTTGGTGTGCCTTGAGGACTGGAGTTGGGAAACACTGCTTTAAATCCTAAAACCCTGCCTCTATTGGTAGAAGTTAGCCGCCATCTTCTGTCCTCAGCAACTTGACATTGTAAGTGTACATGCACACAGATAAAGTTTATTCATGTTATTTTGAGGTGTGGGATTGTAGCTGATGTCAGTTTTATGTCACTTGCAGAATGGAGGGCACGTGTAGGGCGATAGACCGAGATGAGAGAGATGTAGGGTGGTGCAGAACTGTGGAGGGCTTTGTGGGTCAGAGTGATAATTTAATATTTTTTATTGTACTATATAGCAGATTGGCAACCAGTGCAATGACCGACACAGGATCAATGAGGGATAAAGGGGGGGGTGCTATTGGACGACGGCGAGGACCGGGGGGGGCGGGGGCTCTGCTAGCGGCTCCTACCTGCACTGCATCGAGCGAGCCGCACTGTCCTGGGAGCCGGGGCGGCAGAGGAGAGAAGCGGTGGGCTCGGCCAGGGGTAGCAGGAAGCTTCTCTCGGTTAACCCCCTCTCCTCTGGCACAGGATCATGGGGGTCGGCTGGGGGCCCCCTAGCCGGTCGGGGCCCTGGTGCAGCTGAACCAGCTGCATCACGGTAGGTCCGCCCCT
>JARQOC010000002.1:680251379-680286193 GCA_033576535.1 Allobates femoralis
ACCCCTTGACGGCCTTTTGGGGAGCCATGTCCGAGGTATTGCTTTTAGTTGTGCAGCTAGTATCTTTTACTCTGTACAGGGACCAGTTGGGTGTGGCCGCGCCTTTCTGTTACCCATGTATGTGAGTAATATATGTTTATAACATTTTACACAGCAGTACTGAGCACTTTAGCTGTGAATCCAGCTTTGGCATAGGCTAATCCACTTGTAAGGATCAGTTTCTTTGCTTGTGCCTGGTTCTGTCTGTCATTCCTTCTCCAGCTACCCTATCCATTGAGTATAATAAGTGGTGCAACCTGAGGCCTCTATGTGCCAACATTCCAGAAAAACAGTTTAGAGCTGTTTTTCAAAGGGATTGATGAATTCATGCGGGAGGGGGGGGGGGGGGGGGGGGGGGGGATAATAGAAGGGAAGAAATGGTCCATAAGTGGAGAAAAAACATATTCCTTTTATAATATATATTTAAAAAGTTTTTTTATATCTCGTATATTATTGATTTATGCAGTTTGCCAATAGAATATTTCCCATTTAAACACTTCATGACTAGGGATGAGCGAGTATACTCGTTACTATTCGGTACTCGCCGAATAGTATGGTACTCGGGTTACTCGTTACTCCTCGAGTTTCCTTTTGATTACTCGCTAGGAGTAACAAGTACAATGTAAGTCAATGGGAAATGCGAGTAATTCCTCAGCTGGACCCTACACATGGGTCTGGGGGCTGAGGAAAAGGCTGAAATGGGTGCATGATTGTTTAAAAGCCGGCGGTAAAAAGCCGCTGGCTTTTAAACAATCATTCAGCCCAATCCTCCGTCTCCCATCCCAATCCTATGGTCCCCCGCAGCCTCCCATCCTGATCCTCCGCTCCCCCCGCCGCCTCCCACCCTGATCCTGAGTTAGAACCGGGCGAGGAGCGCAGCACAAGGGAGCGGGGCGCAAAGGAACCGGGCGGGGAGGCCGGCGGTGAGAAGACTTCACCGCCGCCTTTCCCGTTCTGTGCTGCACTCTCCACTCCCTGTTGCCCCCTCCACGCACCCTAGTTCTGCAGGGAGCAGGGAGGGGGCATTAGGGAGCGGGGAGCGCAGCACTGCACGGGAAAGCCTGCGGTGAAGTCTTCTCACTGCTGGCTTTCCTGACGGTTATTTCAAATAAACAGCTGAGGTATCAGCTGATGCTGATCAGCTGTTCATTTGAAGAAGCTGTCAGGGTTCATGTGAGTTCATGCAGCATGAACTCACATGAACTTTCCCACAGCCGGGTGCAGAGCTCAGCTACATCTCTGGTAGAGACGGAGCCATTTTGGAAAAGACCTGTGGATTCTATAGCCTTCAACAAAATGGCTCCGGAAATTGCTCTATGTGCATGAGTTGCCCCGGCGCCATTTTATTGAAGATAGACCATAAAAGCACAGTGCATTAATTGCTCTGCTTCCCGCAACCATAATCCCATCTACTTTTTGGCGCCGGCTTAAGTGCAGAGAGGTGAGTGGGAGATTGTGGGCGTGCATATTTATATTCTTAATCAGGGGGCACACGTGGCTGCCCCAGCTCCTGCCTCCTGTGACCCTGCTTATACACACTTTGACCCAGTGCCACCATTGCCACCCTACCACAGCCAGAGCCAGGTATGTAAGACGCACCCCCCACTTTGCTCTAAAAATTTTCAGGAAAAAAAGTGTTTTATAGTCTGAAGAATAATGGTACTTTTTGTGTGTCCATTAAAAAAAATAACTTATTTTGTGATTTTTGTTTCTGAAATGTCCATTTTTGGAGATGAGAAACATTTACATGTAAGAAATAAGTGAGTAGTTTCCGTAACTGATACATAAACCACATTCTGATTACAGATAAGGGAACCTGTTTGGGGCTGGTGTTCGGAGGGTTCCCACTTTCAGAGTCCTGGAGCCTGGATAGCTGTGCTCCGGTATGTTGGGTGGTCAGGCCAGCTGCTGCTATGTGTGATCAGCTCACACTGGCCCCAAAAGCCAAGTTAATCGTCCATAATGTCATGTCTAAATTTAAAAAAAACAAAATCCCCGGCGTCCTGCCCCCATAAGTTACGCTTTTGACTGGCTGTATGAGGTCGGAAAGCCAACCAGCCATTGACTAGAGATGATGTACAGAGTCTCGAAAATACAACCCCCATACCTGAACCTCCAGGGGCTCGCTCATCTATCATTGTAGGAAGAAAAATAGAGCCCGAACTTTGTCCATCAACAGCTATATTCCTGTCCTTGTACCAAGTGCAGGGGTGGAAACACACCATGCGAGATACATGCATACTTGCATGCCTAGTCCACAGAAGAAGGGTACGAGCTGGGTGAGTCATGCAAGATGCTTGTGAGTATCTCATATGCAACTCACATAATGTGGCTCTGCCCTAATCCTGCAGCTCAGCTCCAGTGAAATTAACATCTGCAATACCAGACAGAGCCTATGAACAAGGGTGGCGCTGTTTTTAAATGAAAAAAAACAGACTTTTCTCCTTCACTGTCCAGCAGAGTTCCCTTGTGAGTAATCCAAGCAAACATAAACTGTGAACAATGTGAACATTTACAGAGTGCATACATTTATAAAGTGTAATGTAATGACAATCTGAAGGCGTAATTGCATACATAATTACTGATTTTTACAGTGTATATGACCTTTAATATGGCAACTTTGGACCTTTAGTCATTAGTTACAAAATCATTACTTTGTATTGGATTACGCTTCATAGTAAGTGCCATTGACTCGTGGCTTCCGATGTATATAGAGAGATCATTAGAGTGAATTGTGTTTTAATAAAGGCAGGGCTGGCCAAGCCAATGAAACATTTTAATGGTAAAGCCCCGGAAGGGACGGCAACTTCCATCATTTCATGTGTTTATGAAGTCTTATGCCTCCCTAAGCAAATAACCCTGCGCATATGTAACTCATTAAAGAATCGTTAGCGCACAATAACTTTATCTGCAGGAATGATGTAAAAAATAAAAATCAATATAGGAAAGAACATGACATGGACCAGATTGCAGGAAAAGGCAACTACTCCTGTGTTTTGTTTTTTATTTTACCGCTGGAGTGTTGCTTCTAGTATAAGTTTCATGCACTTAATCATATACTTAAATGCCACCATCTTCAGTTTCAATGAGCACTCTGGAGGTCACTTTTCAATGCAATTCTATGAAAGCTTCAATCTGACTTCCTTCCGGCTCTCATAGACTTGTAATGAGAATTTGTGACGTAACCTTTAACTCCCAGCCAGTCAGAATCTAGGAGCACAAGATGGTGTCACTAAAAAGTGTATTAGACTAGGGTCAGGTACAAAGCTGGCATTAACCCCTTTATTAACTAGCATGACACCACTTCCAGGGCTACTGGAAGAGCCCGGGTAAAGCGCCTGAAAATGGTGAAAAGTCGATGACGGACTCCACTAGGTAAGTATATAATAGATTACAGTATTTATTTATCCTGGATAATATTTATATATATATTACATTTCTGGATTTGCTTTTGCAGGACAAAGTACCTCGTGGTCCGAGCTGCTGTCTTTGTATGATGGAAAAACCAGAGACACCGGTATGCCTGGATAAGGTAGTAGCTAGTTTCTTTTCCAACGCGTTTCGGAGTCGTATCCCAAACTTCCCTGAGGAAGGAGTTTGGGATACGACTCCGAAACATGTTGGAAAATAAACTAGCTACTACCTTATCCAGGCATACCGGTGTCTCTGGTTTTTCCATCATACAAAAACAGCAGCTCGGACCACGAGGTACTTTATCCTGCAGCAGCTTATCGTGACCACAGTGACCTGTGGAGGTACGGTCCTGGCAGCAGCTGTATTGTTCTGAGCGATCACGCCGGTTGTGTGCTACACAACCTTATCAGGTGAGCAGTTCCTAGATTCCACCTTAATAATCCTGTCTCCTAAGGATAAGACCCTATATGCGCATTCTCACCCCTATTTTACATTTCTGCATTTGGCTTACCAAAACAAATGTGAAAAACCGACCATAAACTAACCATGTGAACGTAGCCTTAAATGGGTTGAAAAAAAACACATTGTCCATCAAGTTAAACCATTCTCCACCCTTATGCATTCTCTTACTAGATTATTTATAACCCACAGTGGCTACTTGATATGAGGAAAGCATCCAGACCTGTTATGTGAACTCCGCCTATCAGTATTTATGTCTGTTACGCATCAATTGGACCGGATCCTGCAGAGATCCATTGGACAAAAAAAGTTGTCCAGCATATGTTTTTTGTTTTAACATTTGAGTCAATGGAGAACGGATCTGTTAATGGATTACTGCTGATCTTCCTTTTGTAACTTATCTTGTAAGTAAAAAATGGATCTGTTATGAAAGCAAGAAAAATGGATGACTAAATAGCAATCCATTACCGGATCCTTTCTTCATAGATTCCAATGTTAAAAAAATGTGTCCTTCAGATATCCGTTCTTTACCAACAGACAATGAAGTTGTGTTTGCTAACTTTTTTCCAGTGGATTGCTGTTGGATCTACTCTAATGGATGGTTACTAGACATGGGAACTCAGCCTTATAGTGTCTGCCATTATTGCCTGTTGTGATCAGTATTCCACAGTCTGACTGCTCTAACTGTAAAGAACCCTTTCATATATAGATGCCAGAATTTAATTTCCTCCACAAGTAATCAATGCCCCCCTGTCCTTTGGAAATAATAAATACATTTTCCAGTCAATGGTAATTTGTTTAATTGCTGAACTAGTGAACGTTTCACTACAGAGATTACTGAGTTTGCACTAGTCTGCACCCAAGACTATTTAAACGGGAATTCTCCAGGGAAAGAAATTTTTTTAGTACAGCTCCTGCCCTGCTACGTGATGAAGCAGAGCCGCACACTGCAGTTCTAGGATCTATAGATCACTTATAATTCAATAAAATCATACCTGCTCCTTTGATCTCCCCCCTCCCTCATGGGACAGAGAATTCTGGTCTTGAAGTTCTGGGTTCAATTCCCACTAAGGACACTAAGGACAACATCTGCAAGGAGTTTGTATGTTCTCCCCGTGTTTGCGTGGGTTTCCTTCGGGAACTCCGGTTTCCTCCCACATTGTAAAGACATACTGATAGGATATTTAGATTGTGAGCTCCCAAGAGAGACAGCATTACTCATGTATGTAAAGAGCTATGGAATTAATAGCGCTATATAAATGAATAATTATTATTATTATTATTATTTCGGCCTCAGAGCTACATGCAGGATCATGAAAGCTTCCTATCCCTCCAACTTTCAATGGATCATCATCAGCATCATCATCACTTGAATATAGGATGATCCTGCAGCTCCCAGGGTCCATGCCCACAACACACCTCCTTTTTTCTGCTCCTACATGATGCTGCCAGGCTGAAAATTCTCTGTCCTATGAGGGGTGGTGGGAGGGTCAGAGCTGAGGAGCAGGTATGATTTTATCGATTTACAAGTGATCTATAGATCCTAGAACTGCAGTGTACGGCTCTACTTCATCATGTAGCAGGGCAGGAGCTGTATTACAAAGTTTTTTCTCACTGGAGTTCCCCTTTAAAGAGTAACTGTAAGTTAAATTTTATTTAATAGATCAATAGTACACATGAAAATCAGCAAACTTGTCATATATCTTATTAGAGAAACCTGCCTCTTTGTCCTCCCGGACAGATCTTTCATGCTGTAAACCTTATATTTACTAGTGAAACATGAGATAGGAGATGATAGTTGGTGCTCATGACGTTCTATGGAGAACTCTACCTGTCATTCTGGAAGAGCGTGCAGCAAAGTGTCTGTGTCTGCCTCCAGCTCCTCCTTCCCTCTCCATAGAACTTTATGGTCACCAACTATCATCTCCTGTCCCAGTAACTGGAAAATCTGTTTACACTTCACCGATGAATTTTGAATGAAAGATCAATCAAGGAGGGAAAAAGCAGATTTCTCTGATAAGATACATCACAAAGTGAATTATTTTCATGCATACTATTTATTTATGGAATAAAGATTAAAATGATGGTTACTCTTTATGTGCAGTGTCTCTCCATGAGGACTGAAAAGCTTATTGGCCTCAATAAAGCTGTAACTGCGGTCTATGTGCCTCCTTGAATGTCTTTATAAACAGTGTCTGTTATATTCTCCAGGCGTTACTTTAGTAAGTGATATATTAAGTGTATTCAAAAATTATTGAACTGCACGTTACACCAAAAATAATACTAGAATACACAATCAAAGTCTACAAAGACATTAAATACACGTCACCTCCGCTTGATATAGTATTGAGTTCAAGTAGGGGTCCAATTCATATAATAATACACAGTAAAACGCAGCACTCAAATAGGTGGTGAATCAAAACTGTTTTAATAGCAATCCGAAATAACAAAACTTGACGTTTCGGTGCTACAATTGGACCTTCATCAGAATAGGCTCATTGCTGTGTGGCATGAAGCAACAAAGTATGGCAGCGCTATGGTATGGCGGCTTGTGGCTAAAGTACGATGCTCATCTTTAGAGTGACAAAGCCTAGTGACTGGAGCCGCCATTACATAGCGCTGACATACTTTTTTGCTTCATTTCACATGACAATCAGCCTATATTCTGATGAAGGTCCAACTCAAAGACTGAAACATCAAGTTTTGTTATATGGAATTGCCATTAAAACCCTTTTTATTTACCACGTACTTGAGTGCCAAGTTTACTTTAAAGGGTCATTTTTATTTATTAATAATGTGGAGCAAGTGATTATAGTAAACTTTCAAATATACTTCATAAGTGAAAACTGGAAGGAAACCATTCCTAAACCTTCCACAAAACGTCCCACTACACTGTGTGTGAAGCAGACATATGTTCATTCTCAGTCAGATCCGTCTGCACACTGGATACGAGGCATGTAACCATATACGGTGAAGGGGGTGTGGCCTACACTGATGACTGCAGCTGGTGAGGAAACAATGTATCATATTTCAGCACAGTCCTGAGCAATATCAGAATGTCAGGATCAGTGTAAACTCCTCTTTTCTTAGCTCAATCTTCTGATCTGTCATCTGGTTCCACACAGCTCACAAATGATCTCTGTTAACCCCTTCTCTACTATCACATTGCACTACTCCCTATCAGCTGCTGGTCGTGTCACACAGTCATAAAATGCAGTTTTTAAAAGAGCAATGAATAATATGAGAAAATAATCATGTGACAAAAAAGCATTATCTTAGTTGCTATGTGACCCGTCATTAACAACCAGGGCAGTATTGTGTTTTTTTTTTTTTTTCAATGAAATGACACTTTAAGTCTACAAAAACGCATTTTTAAATGTACATATTTATTTAAGAAGTTTTCTAAACCTATTGGTTAAACGTGGTTGAATTGTTTGCTGCCTGTTTTCAAGCAGATGACAAAGCTGGAGCTTGTCATGCATAATAACACCTGTCAGCATAGAGGTCTGTAAATACATGAAGGTTTATCTACCCAAGGAAATCATTTGTCTTTCCGTCATGTGATTTCTGACTCTAGAACCACAGCATTGTCGGCTTCAATATTCCTCACACTTCATATATAAATTATCCATCGGTGTTTTTGACGGTCTCGTAATAGAGACTCCACAGACCGTACATCTGATGTCATGAAATCTTATTTACTAATAAACTCTCTTAAAACTACAGTAGACACTTGTAACTTACAAAGAAGAGAACAACAGAGATCATCAATCCACCAGCCGGACATTGTTTATAGAAAGATTGTAAACATAGCACTATAGGACTCTATAGGCCTATCCCTTGTCCCTCCTTGGTCTTTGGGGGCGGTATTCGAAGTTCGGTTTCCCGTCACTGCCTAAAGACTGTAATCATTTGTAACATTTTTCTGTAAATTGACCTCCAAGCTGCCAAAAAGTATGCACACACCGCCTTTCCTGTTTATACAGGAAGAAAGTACACCTGTAATATGACTGCCTTCAGGGAAGATTTTCAAAATGCAACATAAATAGCTCCAGCAACTGAAAACACACTTTCCTCTATTACATAATTTACATCTAATTAAATAAACTAAAAGGACATATATGAGTCTTTATAAAATTTCATATTTAAAGTGTAACCGCCATTTGAATTTTAACTAATAATTATGTAGTGAAATTGATCATAATAAACTTTCAAATATACTTCATATGTGAAATCTGGAAGAAAACGTTCAAAAACCTGCCAGATGTCCCCACTAGGCTGATTCTAAACCTGGCATACGCTGGTTGTCAGGGAGATCCGTATTCAGCGCCACACACTGAATACGTCCATATAAGGGTGGGAGGCAGAGCCTACACAGCGTTCACAGCTGATCAGAGTCTCAAGATACCTCAGGTAGGGACAGTGCTGAGCTCAGGTTGTCAGCACACAAATCCTGTGATCTTAAAATCTTTTCATGGCTAAGCTTGAAGGTGACTTTTTATCCTCTTGTCCTATCAGGCCTCTGGCCTATTACTGCTATATCGATGACATTTTAATCATCTGGACGGAGTCTGAGCAACAACTGAAGATGTTCCATGAACACTTTAATCAGTTTCATCCCACCATCAACTTAACACTCAACTACTCCTGCACTGAAATCAGCTTTCTAGACACCATCATTAATCTACAGAACAATGAAGTAGAGACATCCCTGTACCGGAAGCCAATTGACCGTCCAACATATCTCTGATGAGACAGTTTTCATCCAAAGCACATAAAAAACTCTATTGTGTACAGCCAGGTCATCAGATACAATCGGATATGTTCTAACCCTACAGATAGAGACAATCACCTTGAGGGCCTCAGAAAGACCTTTTTAAATCAGGACTGCCATCCAAAAGTAATTGAGAACCAGATTACAAGAGCCACCAGAATATCAAGGAACCATCTCCTACATTACAAAAACAGAAAAGAAAACAATCAGGTCCCTCTTATAGTCACCTACAGTCCAAATCTAGGGGTGTTAAGAGGAGCTGCACGGAAACTGCAACCACTCCTACAAAAAGATGCCCGACTAAAATCAATATTTCCGGATCCCCCGCTCTTGTGTTTTAGACAACCTCCGAATCTGAAAAACATCATTGTCAGAAGCGCCCTGTCCTCTCCAGCAACAACAGTAACATTTCCCAGCAACCAGAACAGGTGCAAAACCTCCATCTATAATGACAACGGACAAGATAAAGACTCCTGGCTCACATCAGGACTACAAGATCCCAGGTAACTTCAGCTGCACCACAAGCAATGTGGTGTATTTAATTATATGTACAAAATGTGTGACTGGGAACCTGTATGCAGGGGAGACAGGGCAGAAACTTAGAACAAGAAAGAATTCTCATCACCACACAATAAAAGAAAAAAGAATGGATCTACCTGTGGCCAATCATTTTTGCAGCCGTGATCATACCATAATGGTCTTTTTACATTAATTGAGGAATCTCCAAATCTTGAAGAAACAACTAATCAGAGGACATCTGCTTCTTATCTCTGGACGCTGATGTTTATTGCCCCAGATGCTCTCTCCCCCTCCCAACCCTGACCAATGCCTCACCTCACTTGGTTTATTTACTGCATTATCCCACCCTGTATATGTGTATATATGTGTGTTCAGAATTTGTATCATTATTAAGCCTGATGAAGAGGCTATAGTGTCCCGAAAGCTTGCTATGTTTACCATCTTTTCAGTTAGCCATTAAAAGGTATCAACCACTGAGGACTCTCAGATTCTAATATATATTAGTCCCAATTAGTTAAACATCATAAACAGAACAAAACATACTAAACTTACTTGTTTTTGGTTACTGCAATACCACGATAAATGCCGGAAATACAAATCAAAATGTCACATCTCTCCCAAATGGTATCAAAAAAATGTTGTCTCGCTCCACAAAAAAGAAGCCCTGATGTAGCTCTATCAACCGAAAAAAGAAATAGTTGGGGGGTTCGGAAAATGGCGACAGAAACTATTGCTTTTTCTAACTTTTGATTTTTTTTTTTTCACCACTAAAATAATAATAAAAAATTGTTTGTTATCGCCATATTTGTACCAGGTTAGTTTTTACAACACCATGTACGCTAGAAATACAATTCCCAAAAAACAATGTCAGAATTGTGTTTTAATTATTTCACCACACTTGCAATTTTTTCCCATTTTCCAGAACACTATGGTGTCATTTCAAAGTCAACACATGCCACCAAAAACAAGCCCCCCTTCATCCATGGACGATCCGTATCGTGAAGGGGTTGATGTTTGCTACAAATTCACATCTCGATGAATCTACTTTATCCAAATGAATCTTGTCTGATAGTTTCTTACCTTATTAAAGAAATACTGCGTGGTCACAGCAAACACTAAAAACCCACAACTGGTTTTCTTGAATTCTTTCCGGACAAATAGGAGTTCCTTAGCTTGTTCCTCGCACTTCTCTTTTAACCTCTGAGCTGTCTGCCGATCTTGGTCTCGGGTCTGGACTTCTGTCTTGGCCGCGTAGCCATTCTTTGCAATTGTTGGTTTCAGTTTGGGTGTCCTGAAATGTAAGACAGTAAACAAAATCATTAGTAATATCAATTTTATGCACCTTACTACGAAAAACAGAAATCATTTAACTATAGAACATCATACTAAATTTGGAACTAGGACATAAGACCAAGAATTAAAAGGAATTTGTCAGCAGATTTTTGCCATGTAAGTTGAGGACAGCATGCTGCAAGGGTTAAAAGACAAAAAGCAACTGTGCCTCTCTTATCAGGGTGTGTGCAATTGTTCCTTAAACCAGTAGTATTATTATACTGTGATTAACATTGAAGGACTAGAAAGTCACAAGCAGGGCAGTCCGACACCCCCCCTGCTGTGATTGACACGTCACTGTCTGCTGTCTCTGTGGATCCAAGAAATCCTCTGATGATCATGTAATCGATTGGAAGGAAGTTGTAGCTTTGTTCCAAGGAGTTAGCCTCTCTGCAAAACTGCTTGGCATCTTCCACTTGACTTTCCTCTAAGTTGTCTTCACAAGTTATGCTTCTTCCACTAGATGTGTAACATGCACTATGGGATGGAGGAGCTTGTAAACTAGTGATGAAAGGTATATCTAGTGACCATAGGGTCCATAGTGTCTGCGGTCTGCACATGAGCAGACCTATATAAGTTATTACTTGAGCGTCACTTGAACAGGTTAAAATGGTAAAGAATGCTCCTAAAAGGACTATTGTTCAGTGTCTATATAGATACTGTGAACATTCACAGTGAAAACTGCAGGTAATGAAATAAGTCAGTATTGTCCCTGCCAACAAGCTCCTCTAGACTGCAGCACCCAGAAGGAAGATTATAAAGTGCTGTCCAAGCCTGTGGTGCTGAATTCAGAGTCAGCAATCACCGGCCTCAGCCAATGTATGACAGACACCTGGCAGCTGATAGAATAGCTTCACATAGAAGAAACATAGCGGTTTAGCTGATCTTTTTCCCAAAACTGATAGCTTCTTTCAGATCAACCCAGTGTATGGAGCAATAATAGTTTCCATATTTTTCAGCATGGGCCATGGCAACTTGTTGTTGTCTTTTTTGTGCATGGACTTTAGGAGAGGCTTCCTTCGTGGATGACACCCATGTATGTCATACCTCAGAGTACACTGTATTGTGGCACGGGAAACACTCCAGTTTGGCTTTCTACTTCTTTAGCTAACTTCAGTGAACTTGCACGTCAACTTTTTTCAACCCTTCTCATCAGAAGACACTTCTTTATTGGTGATATCTTCCGTGGTTGGCTTGGATGACCATGTGAGATGGCTGCTGTTTCTTCTTTGTTAAGTTTTTGTATCACTTTTTCTACAGTAATCTGACTGTTTAGTGAAACTTTGCTGATATTCCAGCAACCTTAGCCAAATTTAACACAGAATGAACTACAACCACCTACAGGCACATCCAGACCAACTATAGACGTTAACACCTAACCAGGAGCGTCTTCTGATGTTATATAATTCATGGATCCTCTATAAAACCGATGCAAAGTCTACACCAGTCCAAGGACCACATTGTCATGTTGAAACCCTCCTAAGGGCTGCAATAAAACCTAGAGGTGTATTATCATCTGAGAAGTCCAAAAAGTGGAACATCCCACATTTAGCACTTGGGAGCGGGAAAAGCCAGGTGTGAACGTGGCTCTACCCATTGTGAATTCAAGTTCCCTGAACTACAATGTAGAGACCCACAGATATAGACGGACACATGTAAAAATCACATACACCTTTTTAGAGCAGGGGCGGAGAACCATTTTTCTGCCGAGGGCCATTTGGAGATTTCTACAATCCTTCGGGGACCGTACAAAATGATCAACTTGAAAATTACCGGCTTTATTTGGTTAAACAATCAACTCACCCTTACTGTGGTGGCTGGAGCTGCTTCTCTTTGGCGTGGGTGACATTGGTCATGTTGCTTCTCAACTGCTTATCCAGGTTTGCTAGAGCCCTAGACATTACAGGAGAAGCTGAGAGCATATAACTCACTTGGGAGGGTGAGGCTGGGGCATCGAGATCTCTGGGGAGTTGGAATTATAAAGCAGACAATCAGCAAAACGTTTCTGCCAGCCTGAGCACTGCGGTCACCAGGAATCTGCCCGAGGGCCACAAAAAAGTCATCGAGGGCCGCATTCGGCCCTGAGGTTCCCCACCCCTGTTCTAGAGTGGCAAAAAGGGGTGAAGGGAAACCATTCATCTAAAAGTAATTGGGGACAAAAGTGACTGTGTGACACCCTATTTTTTTATGTAAGCTAAGTGCAAACAGCCACTTAGAGGCGAGCTATTCTGTGAACAGATGGTTGGGTGTTGCACAGATTGGCATAGCAGGTCCTATGTGACCCTCAAGGAACAGGTTGTTCACCCTTGCTCCATAAAAAATTAATAGAAATGTGTTGGGTTTTCTAATGACGGTCATGTACAGCAAATCCACAGCACATGCCATAAATGTCTAAGGCTGGCTTCACACCACGTTTTTTTGGATCTGGGGGTGTCCGGTGTGAACTGGACACCCCCGAATTCGATTCCGGCCCCATAGTAACCCTATGGGGCCGGAATACGCCGGATGGCAGCTTTCTGCCATCGGTTTTTGGATGTCCGGGAGAATCCGGGAGGAATCGGACTTTTCTCCCGGACACAAAATCGGAGCATGCTCCGATTTTGTGTCCGGGGAGAAAAATCTCCCCAAACCGGATCCTCCTGGATCCTGGGCAATCCGGCGCTCCCTAGCATGGGAGCCTATGGGGCTATGGGTGGATTTAGCTGCACATGCGCGAGTCTCTCCAGTCATTGATTTGGGAGTTCCGCATACAGTCAAGTGCACTTGATTTGGACGTAAGCGAGAGTCCAAACTGTGTGGATATGCTATAAAGGTCTGTTGAGAGACAACGCCTTCTATTTTATATTGTATAAGGAAATTATAAAACAAAGCCTTCAACATATAAATGGTTAAGAGGAATTGAATAGTCACAATAATAAACTTCAAATATATAAAAGGTTGAATATTTAGCACTTTGATTTCAAGAGTGAGATGATGGTAGATGGTTCTATGGCACTGCATAGTGTAACTTCAGGTAGAATAAAACATCTGGCGCGCTGGGGAGCTGACAGGGGCGCAGATGGTCATGGGTTTGTTTGTTTTGGTAGCATGCATTATGCTAAGTGTCAGACTTAAATGTCCATGTAAATTTTTTATTTGAGAACTTCAGTATAGATAAAGCTCAGGTCCCCGCAGCTGCTGTATTCCACTTGTCAGGCTCAAGTGATCACACTTTTACTGCAGAAGTGAAGAAAAGCCTTTCAAGGACATGAGAAAGATTTATACCCAGACTTAGAAGAAGATTCCAAACAGGAACAACAACAAATAGACAAACAAGAACATATACAATACAATGTATTCTTTTGTTAACAATTATATATATATGCACATACATATATTATAATTATTTACAACCATAATAACTATATTTGCAATATATACACATATATAGATATATATATATATACACACACAAATTATAATTATGTAGAACCATTATAACTATATTTATATATTTATAGTTTCAAATGTATTTTTAACCCAAAATACATGCATATTAGCATAAAAAAGGTCCTCTGACAGTATATCTTTTAAAGGGTATTCTGAAATTTGGACGTTATCCGTTATCTACATGTTAGGGGACAACTTTTGATAGCTGGGGATCCAACTGTTAGGATGGAGTGGAGGTCAGTCGTGCACTTTCTCTTCCAGAATTCTTTATGTGACCTCTGTAGATAGCCCAGCACTTGGCTAGTCTCCAGCATAAGAATCCATGTAAAACATAGAAAACGGCACTCCCCAAGTGGTTGCAGCAGCAGCTCTGTTTATTCAAACCTGGGAGGGGTTTACATCAGTGCGGGAAGAGGGAGTGTGCAGGCAGCAGACGACGGCAAGCCATTTCGCGGGATCAACGGGTCCTGTACTGGTGCCTGGCTTTAACCCTTTACTTGCTGGACTCCCATAAGAATGAATAGAGCGGCAGTGCACGTGATGAAACTGTTCTCCATTCACAGGGGGCTTTGTAGAGCCCCAATTCTAGGGAATAGTGGTGGTCCAGGAGGTTGGTGTAACACCAGCTGCAGTGCTGGTGTCCTCATGACAGGGAGACCGGCATACTAACCCCTCTGGTGGTACTGCGGCATCTGCCCAGGCTCTGTTTACTGTTTCCAGGGCCTGCATATATCACTTAGGTCTCCTGTAAGCGCACTTAGGTTGCACATGTGACAGACCCCCTTCTCTTAAAGGACCAGCATGCCCTGCCCAGAAGTACTTCTAAGCCACATGCTGAAAAGCACTGAGTATTTAAGGCAATTTTCCCCTATGAGAGGTGCCTGAGTAATGTGGTATATTACCTAGAGACATGCTACTAATTTTCCCTGTTCCCATGTACTGTGCTCTGTTGTCCGTGTTGCTAACCTCTGCCTGTGTCCTAGTGCTTACTAGTACCTGTCATACCTAAACCAGCTATGCTGCTGTACCCTTTGCACCAGTCTGAACCTGCCATACCCTTTGCATCAGCCACAAGCAGCCATGCTACTGTACTCCCTGCACCAGCCTGAACCAACCGTGCTGTCGTACCTACTACACCTGCCATACCTGCTGCACCAGCCATCCAGTCTGTACCCGACTGTACCTGCATTCCCAACCTCAGGGGCCAGCTGTTAAGGTACTGAGATCCTCTGGAGCAGCACCTGGCAGGAACCTTCCAACACAAGCCTAACCTCACCATCAGAGGCTCTAGTGAAGACAAAGTAATTGCTTAGTTATGCCCCTCCAGGTCGAAATAGTTACCGCAGCCCAGTGGGTCCACTCTTCCCATGTTCATACCCGTGAGCGCTACTGTCATACCCCAAGCAATCGGGATGTTATTCCCTATCTCATGATCAAGCGGTAACTTTCAAACTTGAGAATATCCCTTTTGATGACTTTGTGCACTAAACAGCTCGAGAGGCCAAGAGTTGCTAAAGGAAGGTATGTACACTCTGAAATTCCTGCTTTGGGTAGTGGTAAGGCACCGTGCATTGGCTATTTACTCAGATACTCTACCTGGTGAGTGCACCTTGGTTACTTGCTTTTTCGGTGATGAAATTGCTGGCTTTACAGCGTCTTGATCTTTTTGGGTCTCCTTCTTCAATCCTAGAAAACAATAAATTGCTGAATTTAAACACATTTGCAAATTAGTGAATTAAAAATGCAAAAAAAATGTTGCTTAAAAGAGAAGTTCCTTGTCAGTCCTCCTTATATACTGCATTTATCTTTGCTACCTCTTTTTATCCATATCTACAAGATTCTAAAGTGAAAAATGAAATCCTTCAGATCTGCAAACCTATGCTTTTTCATACTAAATGACAACACTATTCCTAAACTGACAAATATAAGTTAGCAAAAAGTAGCGGTCAGGAGGAAGAGAGTAGGATTCAAATTGGTTTTTAGTGTTATCACAAAGGTGTACACAGTTTTAAAGGGAACCTGTCATCAGGTTTTTGCAATCTAATCTGAGAGTAGCATAATATAGTACCCAAGATCCTGATTCCAGCGATGTGTCACTTACTGGGCTGCTTAGTGTAATTTTGGTAAAATCACTGTTTAATCAGCTGGAGAATACCAATAGAGGACTACTTGGCCAGATGCTAGATAGTCCAACATGTTCATGAGCTGCTAAATCTGCAGCAGAGAAAACAGTAATTTTATCAAAAGGTCAGCAAGTAGCTCAGTAAGTGACATCACTGGAATCAGGGGCTCTGTCTCTACATTATGCTGCTCTCAAATGGAATGGCAAAAATCTGGTGACAGAGTCCCTTTAAATCAGTGATTCCCAACTCCAGTCCTCAAGGCACACCAACAGGTCATGTTTTCAGGATTTCCTTAGGATTGCATAGGTGATAATTTAATCACTTGCACAGGGGATAATTCCATCATCTGTCTAATGATAAGGAAATCCTGAAAACATGACCTGTTGGTGTGCCTTGAGGACTGGAGTTGGGAAACACTGCTTTAAATCCTAAAACCCTGCCTCTATTGGTAGAAGTTAGCCGCCATCTTCTGTCCTCAGCAACTTGACATTGTAAGTGTACATGCACACAGATAAAGTTTATTCATGTTATTTTGAGGTGTGGGATTGTAGCTGATGTCAGTCTTATGTCACTTGCAGAATGGAGGGCACGTGTAGGGCGATAGACCGAGATGAGAGAGATGTAGGGTGGTGCAGAACTGTGGAGGGCTTTGTGGGTCAGAGTGATAATTTAATATTTTTTATTGTACTATATAGCAGATTGGCAACCAGTGCAATGACCGACACAGGATCAATGAGGGATAAAGGGGGGGGTGCTATTGGACGACGGCGAGGACCGGGGGGGGGCGGGGGCTCTGCTAGCGGCTCCTACCTGCACTGCATCGAGCGAGCCGCGCTGTCCTGGGAGCCGGGGCGACAGAGGAGAGAAGCGGTGGGCTCGGCCAGGGGTAGCAGGAAGCTTCTCTCGGTTAACCCCCTCTCCTCTGGCACAGGGTCATGGGGGTCGGCTGGGGGCCCCCTAGCCGGTCGGGGCCCTGGTGCAGCTGAACCAGCTGCACCCAGGGTAGGTCCGCCCCTGGAATGCACCTTGGTTGGATGCAATTTAAAACCTAGGTTTTAAATTGTCATGTAGGTTTATATACCTTATTAAGTAGATCAGTAAAAGTTAAGTTTTATGTCTTTTACTTTTTCTTTTGTCGCCATTCACTGCTGGGCTTGACCCAAGACTGAACCCTGAGTAACCCCAACATGAGAGGAAGAGGAGAGGAAGAGGAGTCGTGAAAGATACAGTGAAGGAGCAGTCAGGGAGGTAGGAGGAGAACCAGGAGAGAGCGGGGTCCTTGAGCCCATAATGGTAATCATCTGGTGATAAAACCTATAGTTTACGTAAACAATAGCACAAAACCTAATAAGACAGGCACAGTTGACTTTTGTGTTTTAAACCCTGCAGCATCATGTCCTCAGCTTACATAGCAAAAACTGAGATTCCCTATAACAGGTTAGCCCTGCACTGCTCATTTCCTTATCAGGAGGTAAGCAGGGTCAGTGATGATTCCATCTACTGATACCTGCCAGTATATGTGCAGGATCTTCTGCCATACTAAGTAAAGAGTTGAGCCGTACTATGATGTTAATGTGGAACTCATCAAGTGTTGGCAGATGCTACATCTGAACCTTTAGAAATCACCAAATTCCTTCCATAGTAGTGAATATTTTGCTAGATGTGATCACATTGATGCTCTTCATATATCACAGACAAACCATTTGGTTTCTCCTTTAGTCACTATCAAAATGACAGATTTGAGAAGTCTAATGTAATCTATGTATCATCTTCCAGAGTGTCTGAAGTCCTTAATGAGGCACTTTATAATCATTCACTACATCATAAAGATTCATTCACTAGATTCAATTCAAATATCTAATCAAAAGAACTCATTAAATATAACAAATATATTCGTACTCCTTATAATACTATGCACGCCGCAGCGCAGCACTAATATATTTTCTTACAGATACCATTTTTAACGATGGAAAAATAAACACGTAGGCAAAATACCTTAAAACTAGAACAGCTATCGCTGGTACTCTACCAGGCTTCAGTGAGTTCAGTACCAGTGAGGAGTTGTACGACATACTGTAATAGTTTTTGGGCTAAAACAACAAACGAGTATCACATACTACCCTAGTAGGGGCTGTGGACACAGGTGTTATCTATGTAGGGGTTATGATACTAATGGTGAGTTATTCCTTATAATATCTTAGAACCGCAGCTATATTTTTGAGTTTAATTTTCACATTTAAATGTCATCGAACCCTTTATATTCTTTCTATTTGGCATAATAATCTGTCATTGCAGGATAACTTATATCTTAAGGGGTTGTCCCACATCTCGACAACCATCTCAAACTGAATGTTTGCATCCCATTGGAAAGGAAAACCATATTCGCCACCGATGCTGTCAGCTTCGGTATTTACTCTCCCCAAGGCTCATTTGAAGTTCTTACATATGTGAACCTTGCACCAACTAAGGCTGGCTTCACTACACGTTTTTTTGGATCCTCCCAGATCCAATTCTTCCTCTATTGTATCCCTACGGGATCGGATGGGGCCAGATGGCAGCTATTTGCCATCCGGTTTGGTGTGTGTCCAGCTGGATTCGGATGATTGTTTTTTGCCCCCGGACACAAAATCGCAGCTTGCAGAATTTTTTGTGTACAGGGCAAAAATCGATCGGAGCGATCTGGGGCCCATAACATGGGAGTCTATGGGCGCGGAGCCGGAAGAAAAACAATCCAGTTCCCGAACGCCGAATGCTGAACAAGCGGAAGCTTTGAAATTCAAGCTGCGCTCGTTCAGCACCTGGACAGCACAGTTTAAAATAACCGCCGGCTAAAATTTCAGCACCTGGAGATCTCCCCTCCAGACTCTATGCTGAAATTTCAGCACTGGACAGTGGCAGCCGCTGATTCCGGCAGAAAACAGGATCGGTGGGCATATTTGCCCTCCGGTTCTGTTTGTCCAGGGCTTTCAGGTTCTGTCCGGTGCATCCTGCAAAACACCGGACAGAACCTGACAGGGAAAAAACAACGGTGTGAAGCCGGTCTAAGGCTGCCTTCACATCTGTGGTAGGTGTAATTCCCAGCAGATCCGGCAGGTGCGGCGACACCAGGGAATTACGGCCACGTAACGGCCGACTTGCAGCACCGATCCGGCAAGCCCCATTGATGCTCTACGGGGCTGGCAGTCAGGTGCGACAAGTGATGTATTGCCGAATCTGGCAGATCCAGCACAGTAATAATACAGTAATTACAGCAAAATTAATGACAGTCCCTACCAAAAAGAAAATATTCACCAATATCATAAAAAGATTTACTTTATTGTTTAAAATTAATTATTAAACAATCAAAAAATCTTTTAGAGCAATTGCTCAAAGAGGGACACAAGAAGAGATGCCAGACTGAAAATCATGTAATCGTACATGGCCTGATAACATCAATTGATCTACATACATAAGAATGTGCAACAATTTTTATCCAGTACAATTTATGACAAATTACATCAATGTTTTCTATACACTATTCTCAGTAAAAAAAGGGTATTAGCAACTCCTCCAATAGATTTACAGGAGCTATCACCAATCCCTCAATTCACCACAACCACTAGCGACAGATTCCCAACACCACTCTTTGCCAATAGCACTATGGTAGGTTAGAATTTCTATTGCATATTTCTATTGCCCTTATAGTGAGTGTGATCATTCATTCAGGAGCGCACCCTGATTTCAAATTCCCGCCTCCTTCTGGGTATGACACGCTGCCGGCTGCGCCACGTCACTTCCGGTCTAGTGCATTGTGGGGGGTATTGGCATACAAGCTGGCTCCGGAGCATGCGCAGTGTGCATTCTGAAGCTGGCCTGTACACCCAATACCCCCCTGTCAAGAATCTCCTACTGACTCGTGACATAACCTTTGTAAAGTGGCAGTATTACGTCCCTGTTGGTGAGTCTATGGCTCTTTCAATACATGACAATAGCCTGCTGGCTTTAAAAGATGTTGATTAACAATGCATGCTGTTATTTAGTCTATGACCTACAAATATTGCCAGATCTTTCTCTACAAGAGACTATCCTGGTTTTAATCCCCTTACACCTGCTCTAATACAGAACACCAATGACTGTCTAACCGCAGTTTCCACTATCATGTCCGCTCTCTATCTGAAACTCAACCTTTCCAAAACTGAACTTCTTCTGCTCCCACCCTCTTTAACCACCTCCTAACCGAAATTCTGCTCATCGTTTTGTGGACCACCAGATAATTGCCCATGTCCCAGGATCGATGGAGGGTATGTGGACGCTGATCCTCCTGGTTCGTGTTGCCCTGAAAATATCCCGAATTCAGTCCTTTCCTTACCGGACAAAACACTAAAACTCTTATGGCCGTGATACCATTCACCCCTGACTACTGGATTCTTATACTGGGCCCTACTGCAGTAAGCTTTCCCTTCCATCTTCCTCAATGACAGCATCCAGGTTCACCTATCTAGAAACCGTACCAGATGTTTTCGGCTCTGTGCATTCACAGCTCGCTGTTCAGACCTATAGAAGGTCACATTCAAATGCTTGTTGTCAACCCAAAGCTTTCATGGTGCCCTAAACTCTATTAAATTTCTCACCTGCAGTCAGCGTTGACCACACAACCGTCCCTTCGGGCGAATTCCCTCGGACTAACATCAGGCATTAGTTGCCTCCACTCCCACAAACCTCTCGACTGCATCAATCACTCTGGATGCTAACCCCAATAAACTAGCACTGTACGTGAACTGCATCTTCAGACGCTCCCTAAAACACACCTCTTAGGGTCGGCGACCTCTCGATAACGTGCAGTTAGGACTAAGACACCGATCTGGTAAGCCCATCGTCATTGGTGTCGATCCTGTCTTGATTGTAAGCTCCTTTGAGCAGGGTCCACATAATTTTTTGTCCTTTTATTGTATAAATTTGAATTCTATGTTATGATAAGATATTCTTATTTAATAATTTTACTTAATGTTTAAACTTAATTAACCTCGGAAAATGTTGAGCAGCATACAAAAAAGTTTAATATTATAGAACATGAATTAGCAAATAATAAGTACCGATACATATTGTTTACTACAAGGCACTGTCCAAAGGGTACTTGCAAGCTCTAATAGATTTCAGCATACACCATTTCGCATTAGCAGGCTGTGGAGTCGATTACCCAACACACTTTCCAACTCAATCCTAGGTAATTTTTGCTACAACTCCGACTCAAGTCCGATCTCATTCGAAGTCCCCCTGGCTCAATCCCGCCTCCATCTGGATCAAACCTCCGAATTTCCCTGGCTCCACTCCTAACATTGGACCTTTGACTCCGACTCTTCATCATGGCTGTTTCTAAGTGGCTGTAACATTACCTTGTGTCAATTCGTAACATCTGGCTTTAATCTATTAAATCACATATAATAAAGTCATGTTAGTGAATCTAATATAATTTAATAATAATATTCCACATCTTGCAATTGATTATTAACAGCATTTATTTATATTTTAGGAGTCAGAGTGGGACCATTTCTACGACTCCAGACTCGTTTACATCTCCACACAAAAACGCAAGCAATCTCCGACTCCAACGACTACGACTTCACACAGCCGTGCGCTAGTCACTACGGCTTCAGACAGATTTCCCAGTATTGTTCTGCCTCCCTATTGTTGGACTCCCCGCTTACTATCTAGGGAACCTGGGTTGGGGCCATGAAGCTGACTACTGGCCAGGGAGCAAACTAGCAGCAGAAGGGGTTGTTATAAGGTTGGTACCATGAGGTCAAAGTCAAAGCAGAATCTTTAGGCAGGAAAACAAACAAGGTAAATACAGTCAAAACTGTAGGCGATATACTGAAGAACCATAGAAGTGTTCACCATAACGGTGCTGGAAACTAAATCTCAGAGCATCTCCACCGAGAGCGGAACACCGGTAGACACCCTAGCTAGCCAGCAATTAACCCTCAACCTTCCAGGCTGATTGAAGCACAAGTTCCAGGAGATGAACAGGCCTACCGTACTGTTCCAATGCATCACCCACCAACCGGAGCTGGCAACAGAGGGCACGGGCACTGGCATGATATATCCGAATTGAACCTGATCTGCCAATTAGATGCTCAAACACTCATTTTCCATGTCCTGCTTATGACCTATGAAATGCTCCACCACTAGAGGACGCTCCCTTCATTACACCTGATACAGCTGCCATTGCTCATAATAAACAGTAACACTGAATTCATAGCGACAGCCTAACTCGAATAAGAGTCGACTGTCCTATTCTGCAGTAAAGATAGAAAATAGAAAAATAAATTGCAAAAACACGTTTTGGCTTCAAAGGTCCCGCGGGTCTGTAAGTGACTGACGATTTCTCTTCAAAGCATTTGAGAGGAAATATTTTTATTTTTTCCTACAGATAAAATCGCCCCTACCATAGATAATATAGAGCAGAAATTTGCTACAGCCTGAAAAAAATATACTCAACACAAATATAATCTGTGCTCAGACGGCTGAACTAAGCTGCCAGGCTCCATGTGAATGAAAAGTGCCGAGACTTCAATCCAAAGTCATTATAATATGATCAGGAATGGTCTGCTGTACACGGACAGCGAGGGCCGGGGCAATGGAAAAGCTCGGAGTAAAGGACAAGGTCCTCTGCTGCACCTGGAACATCATATAAAACTATCAGAGTGTTTAATGTGACTTATAGGGTATAGGGTAAAAGAAACTATAGTAAAGCGTCATCCTCAACCCTCCCAAGATAGAATTGGTTTTGATTCACATACCAAAGTAATATGTCCAGGAACTGTCACTATTTTCTTGCTCAGTAAGTCCCTATTTCGCTGTTGAGTAGTGGTTCTACCAGCACTATAGGAGCTGGAACTTATTTTTCAGCACTTCTCAACATACATTACTCATATCCTTTTTTATGCCGTTCTGACAGCATTATAGTGTCGGGGGTCTCAGTTCAATCACAAGTCCATTCCAAATTATATATAAGCAATTGTGCACGTCTGCACCCGCAAGTAAATGATAAACACGACCTGTTGGCGGCTCTCAAGCCTGGAGTTCCTACCCCTGCTCTAATCAGATATCCATATAATGAATGGATGTGACACGTTCTATAGAGACACCCTTGGTAGCCACTCTCATATTTCATCTGATTAGTGGAGACACCAATTTCTGGATCCCCACTATAAAATAAGCCTCACTACAATTTTTTTTTATTTAGATTTAGGTCTTGACTCTGACTAGTTAGCTACTACAAGAAAATAATAGGTATTCCCATTTTAGAAATTAATGGTACAAGCAGAAATTAGGTCATTCAATTTCTTCTGCATCCAGGCAAAGAAAATGTGGTTCTCAAAGGATGAGAGAAGTACATGTGGCGCCCCTGTAGTCTAATTAGCCACAGAGGTAATGCACCTAATCCATAGGTGTGGTATCCCACTCCCATGTAAGAAGGGAACACAAACCCGAGACACACACACACCTGCACCCAACACCGATCCTGACTCCAGGCCAGGAGATAGAGGGGGGGAAGTGACCTCATACGAGGAGCTCCCTCTTCTGGCAGGAGGGAGTAGGCAGAGGGGGTGGGAATAGAGAGTAGAAAAGCAGAGAGGAAGGGGAGGAGTTAGGCAGTCAGACAAGGAGTGAGTTTGACAGAGTAGACGACCAAGAGAGATGGAGTTCTAGGGGCCTAACAGTACCAGTGGGTAGGTCGGCCGACGAAACCCCAGCTAGAGGGACCCGGAATCAACAGCCACCTTTGAGGGTCACTGTGGGAGAACTGGTTGCAAGAGGGGACCGGCCCCAATCTGGCAACAACACTGCAAGGTTGAACTAGGAAACTGGCTATTGAGCTGTAGGCGCAGTAGCCAACAACGGTGGACATTCTGCAACACGGTGGCTATACCTAGGGCCAGAGGATGTGTCGACCGTTGCTCGACAGGGCCCGCAGCCACCTTCTGTGGAAACTGTAGTACGAAGGCACAGGACAGGAGAGTAGAGTAGCCAGCACAGAAAGGCAACCTTGAAAGGCATACAGAGAGGTGGCTTAGTGGAGTGGGCCTGAATTGCCTGGCAGTTGACTGGATTGCTGACCCGAAGGACACGGTGCCTCTGCGGGGCTGGAGCTGCTAAAGGCTGAAAGTAAAGGTAAAGGAACTGTAATCTTTGTGTCCTCCTGTTTATTTCCCACGTCCCCCTGCACCTCAGCTACAATCACCCTCATCCCCTATAGACTTTTAGGATACGTTCACACGCTGCATATTTGCTGCATATTTTTACGCATGTGCTGTTGCAGTTTATGTAGCCAAAACCAGGAGTGGCTGATTAAAGCTAGCAGTGGGTGATTAAATACAAAAATGGAGCACTTACTATTAGACTTTTCCTCTGATTGTTCCACTCCTGGTTTTGGCTACAAAAACTGCAGTAGCACTCGCGTAAAAATACGCAACAAATACATAGAATGTGAACGCACCCTTATACCAATCCTGGGGCTCTGCTCCACCTGTGGGGAGCGTAAACCACGATCACTGCATGGCCAGCGCTACGGAGCTGGGCCACCGCCACCATAACCTCCCAGAAAGTCATCCGGCCCGGCTACCAAGTACCCCCCAGCCCTTGCGGTCATTGCATACATAGCAGCAATGCAGCAGTAGAGCCGGAGTGCCGGCTAAGTGTAGGTTCTTACTGCAATTTATGATGCAAATTCTGTGTCAAACATTTACTTAAAATATGTTTCATTTGGATGAGTAGCAATTGTTTTTTTTGTCTTCTAATGTTTGCTAGATGTAAATAGTTTTGTGCATTATCTGCACGTAAAAGAGTTCATTTGTAGCTGATTTTTCACCATTGGGGACAATTTTTTATTGTTTTTTGAACTTCAATGCCTGTATGTTGGGTTAAAACTTATTATACACAGGTGCAGCTCAATGAATTAGAATAGAAAAACAAAGAGAAAGCCGGGCACTACTCACAGGCAGCTGCCTCCGCCAGCAAACAGTCAGCTCAGACCTCCCGGAACCAGGAACCGGCGGTGCTCCTCTCCACCAGAGAAAAGCAAGACCTTCCAGACAATATAACAGAAAAAAACGGAGCAGCACTCACCAGTGGACCTGTTGAAGCACCTGTGTGGTGTGAAATGGCGCCTTCGCCCTGTGCTGTCTGCATAGCCTCCCTCCTTCTGCTCTGCCTTACTGACGACACCTTGTATGTCTCTGTAGGGCCCTTTACACGCCGCGACGGCAGGCTGGATACATCCCGCTACAGGCTACAAATGTAGCTTGTAGCGCCAATGTAGCCCGTCGTAGCGGCGTCTGAAGACGTGACGATACAGCCGGCAACAGATACATCTGTTTCCTAGGTCTGCTCGAAAACTGATGGCTACATCGCCGATTGTAGCGAGCTGTATCGGCGTGTAAAGAGGCAACGGAAGGGAACTCTGGACACCCGGGGCTGTAGCTGCAATGTAGCTAAGGCGTGTCCCAGGCTCTGGGATACCGCGCCCCATCACCGATCATTGGAGGAAGCTCCTGCATGACTATTGGTAGTCGCTGCCTAGGGCGGCATATTTAAGGAGCTGACCAGTCACGCTACACAATCGCTCGAGCGTGCTGTATTTCTCAGCCTCCTGCGATGCCTGGCCAATCATGATGATATTGCGCTGTCCTATCATCGTACGGACGGCTCATAATCCACGATTGTGGCACGCCTATGTGCTGTCCCTGCTGTACCAGGTCCGCCCATATTAGCTTATTGTAGCGCTGTGTAAACGTGGTACGCTAAGCTACAGCTGGCTACTTGACACACCCGGCGATGTAGCTAGCTACAGATGTAGCGTGGCGTAGCGCACCTTATGGCGGCGTGTAAAGAGGGTGTGTTGACCGTTTGTAGCCGTTTGAGCGTGCTCGTGCACGTGAAGTAGCGGGATGTATCCAGCCTGCCGTCGCGGCGTGTAAAGGTACCATGTGACATGAACGCTCTGAAATAAAAAGCCTGAAGCACCGGTGAATGCCGCTCCGTTTCTTCTGTTATATTGAATTTAATGAATGAATTCAAATCTCATCAAAATGTAAATCAATACATAAAGTGAAACGCATATATTATATACAGTCATTACACACAGAGTGATCTATTTCAAGTGTTTATTTATGTTAATGTTGATGATTATGGCTTCCAGACAATGAAAACCCATGGGTCATTATCTCAGAGAATTAAAGTAGGGAGGATGAAGGGTCTGAGAGATAAAATATTACCTAATTAGGTATCAGAGGTTTCACCTTGTGTGGTTGTGAGAGTCACAACCACTATAAAAGCACATCACCGCTGCTGCAGTCCCCAGTGTGGTGCATATAGAGTAGGGAGGATGAAGGGTTAAAAACCGGACTGCCGTATTCCAAGAGTCATCAAATGGGGGCCTATAATATTGATTTATTGGTCAACACGTTTCAGGGCTCCCTAGCTCCTTCCTCAGGACAAATCAATATCATATTGGCATGTTTCAAGGTGTTTCAGGGTGCCATGAAACGCGTTTAATAAATAATTATATTCAACCTCTGATGTCTTGTGGAATACGGCAGCTCGGTTTTTAATCTTTCATCCTCCCTACTTTAATTTTATGAGATAAATATGACCCACCCCAGGGCCTTTGGGGTACTCGGATCCCGGGCGTTAACGGAATAGTCACTGGCGGCCGGTGCCCGGGCCCGTGGCCCTGGTGGTCACTGAGAAAAATGTGTAAAAATAAAATAAAAGAATAAAGCACAATGTTCATGACACCACCCACGGTACCCGGTAATGATACTGGAGCTGCTTCAGACCTCCGGGGATGGTGATGCTGCAGCTAGATGTTAATGCTCCTCGTAGGTGGAGCAGAATCCCTGGGGCAGTGATGGAGATAGAGAACTGACGCAGGAAGGCTACTTTGCAGGCGGGACACTGATGCAGTCTATGCTGAGGAGACTGGAATGTCGTTCCTCCGGCAAGATGTAAATGAGACACCACATACTGTTTAGGCTCTGCAGGTTGGGTGGTAACTTTAGGCAGCTTTCAGGTGTTACACAGTCACGGGTAGCTGGCCTGGGTAGTCACCAAAAGATGGGATGTCTCCTCAGGGCCCTCAGTGGTCTTCCTGCCAGTTCCTCGCTCTGTCCTCGTCCTGCGGCTCTCTACTCCTGTATTTTCCTAGTGCTTCCCTGCACAGAGCCCTTCATTGGTCCCCACGGATCTTACAAATTGCGGGGTTCCTTGATCCTACATGGGGGCTTTTGGGGATGTATGCAGGGATTGGTCGCGACTCCCTAGGGCAGCTCGCGTCCCTCCGGTTTGGCGGCTCAGGGATGAACTCCTGCACCGCTCTCGGAGCCGGTCCTCCGTAGTTGGACTGGGTCCGGCTGGGCCGGATATCGTACCGGTCCAGATTAGGGTGTTAACTAACACCCGGGGATATTCCTTCTGCCTGGGTCACTTCTCTTTAGGTGCCCTCCACTGTGCCACTCGCAGTGTCCCCTCTTCTTCAGCAGTCCTCACGATTTCCCTAACTCCTCTTCCCGCTCTTCTCTACCCACCTAAACTCCACCCACCGGGATCGGTTCCCTAGTAATGGGTTACCCAATTGATCCCCTGGCTCTAGGGGTGTGAATGCGTGTGATGAGGGCCCCAGATTAACATCCCAACCCCCTGGTCACAGGGATACCACACTCACTGCTTCGGGTTTAGTACCCCTCCGTGGCTTCACGACCAGTGGGGCGCCACAAATACCTTTGGGTTTTTATTGCCTGTAAGCCATAATCATCAACATTAATAGAAATAAACACTTGAAATAGATCAATCTGTCTGTAATGAATATTTATAATATGTATGTTTCACTTTATGTATTGAATTACTGAAAAAAAAATACTTTTTGATGATATTCTAATTCATTGAGCTGCACCATATGAGAGTTTGTAATCTTGATGGAGAATAATGCACCTCATCTTCTGATAGCTACTTCTAGCAGAATAATGTACCAATGTCATTAAGTATGTTATCTCCACTTGACACCATGACATTGAGATCTAATCACCAACACAACCCAAGCAAGCATCTTTGGGATGAAGCGGAGGGAGACAATTACTGCAGGATTGTGCAAGAGACATCCATCACCATTATGCATTGCTTATATATCGCTAGTATATACATATATCAGTGTGTCTTTGGAGTGTGGGTGGAAATCGGAGAAAACACACAAACATGGGGAGAACATTCAAACTCCTTGCAGAGGTTTTCGTTGGTGGATTTGAACCCAGGACCCCAGGGCTGCAAAAGTGCAACCACTGAGCTACCGTACTGCCCAACATAATGCTTTTCTGGCTTAATGCAAAAATTGTATACCCCCTAAACCAGGGGTGGGGAACCTTTTTCTGCTGGAGGCCATTTGGAAATCTCTACCAGCCTTTGGGGGCCACACAAAATTACCAACCTGAAAATTACCGGGCTATATTTGGTTAAACAATCGACTCCCCCCATATGTGATGACTAAGCCTTCTTCTTTTTGGCATGGGTGATATTGATCATGTTGCTTCTCAACTGCTTTTCCAGGTTTGCCAGAGCCCTGGACATCACAGGCGAGGCTGGGGGCATATAGATCACTGGAGAGCTGAATTTTAAGGGCAAGCGGTCTGACAAACCCAGCTGCCAGCCCAAGCACTGAGGACCCCAAGAATCTGCCCGGGGGCCGCAGGAAAGGTCATCGAGAGCCGCATGCAGCCCTGGGGCCTGAGGTTCCCCATCCTTGCCCTATACCATCATGCGCTGCAGTCATTTATACTGGATCCAATAGTCTTCAGATCGCTTGTGAGATCTTTTTTATGCACCATAACTCTATATTGTTGTATAAGAAATGCCTAGTGGTGTCATGTACATGTAGCGGCCTTGGTGAATCAAGGATACCTGTAGCTTTAATTCTCAGCTTATGAAATGACATGTAACCTGTTATCTGAGGATACGCTCGTCTCTCAGTTAAGCTGCTTTGAGCTTGCAGCATCTTCCTCTCCAGTAGCCTTAGGCTTGTCTGCAAACCCATCGAAAGCTGGAAACTTTTTCCTGTCACTTGAATTTGTCGTGTTTTCTCTTACATTGTAAGGAAAAGTATAAAACTACTTTAAAAGTAGGTCAAATATGTGCTTCCCACTCATGTTAACTGTACTGAGTGTCCGTGTCTTTCTGACGTCTGACTGTAAATTACATGAAATGTGTTGGTAGTATGTACCGATTACAAGTACAATGAGCTCCCATCCATGATGACCAAACACAAACTGTGGATACGATTCATCAAGACCAGACATTTTCTTGGTGGTCTTCATGAGGAAGTGTGTTGGAGTATATGCCTTTTAATGAATCAGGAGTGTATGGCATATCTGTGTGCCATGCCAGAAATCTTACTCCGGTCTCTATCTGGGACTGGAGTACGATTTCTGGTGAAGGGAACACTACACCGTCCTGCAACTAGCGTGAAAAAGGCCAAGTGCCTAGAAAATGTTGTGATTTTTCAAACTAATTTATGCCAGAATTCTGGAAAAATTGCTTTGATGAACCAGGGCCTACATGTTTTATATGTATAGAAATTAGAAACAAGTGAATCAAATTGAATTTGGGTGAAGTTCATTAAATTCAAAAAAATTTACATTCATGTGAATCACCCAAAAAATGCAGAAGGCTGCATCAGTGTCACATCCCCATAGACTGCTCCTGCAACTTCTGTGTCTGCCACCAGGTGCTGCTGTGTTCACTCCAAATGTGGGGCTGGTGATGTAGCAGTCTGACTTGTGGATGTGTTGTATGGCTGCCAGCTGGCGTCATTAACTCTGACTTCAGCCAATTAGGAAATACTGCTTCCATTTGAATCCTCTGTTTGCTCCTGCTGGTTACCAGGCATATTTGTGGTTCACTTGGTCTTCCTGCTTTGTATTATTGATTTTCTGGATTGACCTCTGCCTGATTTTGTACTATTCTCAAGCCTAACGATTTTGTACTTTTCTGACCTCTCGGCTTTGACCCTTAATGGTGACTTTTGAATTCCTGGACTGCTACCTATCTATTGGCAGCAACCACCTGGACCTTGCAGTAAAGCCAGATTCCTGTATAGAGGTTAAGGGGTGTCTGGGTATCTCAGAGTTCTGTCTGATGGTGCGGTTTGCATTTAGTCTGTCCGAGATTCCCCTTTTTATCTGTAACTCAGACGGATGTTACAATCAGCCACAGATATTGAGAGGTAGAGAGAGATAGGAGAGAGGCCAGCTTCAGTGCTAGATTCCATGTGATTGACTAGTGACAGCTGGATTTAAATTATACTGTGCATATTATAAGTACACATTTTTTTCCTTCACCCTAAGGCTGCGTTCACACACAGCGTATTTGTGAGGATGTGTTTTGGTGCAAAACTGCAACAAGAGCGCATCCTCACAGAACGCAGTGTTCTGTGTGTGAACAGGCCTGCACTTCTCCCCTGCGCTTTATACTTACCTCGGTGACTGCCGGTGTTTTCTGAGCCCCCGCTGGACCCGCAGCGAGCGCAGGCTCTAGGACCCGGAAGCACCATGTGACCGGTGATGTCACCTGGTCACATGGTGCTGTTTAATGTCCTGCGTCAGGAAGAGGACTGATCACTGTGGGAGTGTGGCTAGGTAAGTAAAAAGCGCACTGAAAAAAGTGCAAAGAATTAACATGTTCATTCTCTTTACAGATGTGCTTTGCAGAGCAAAGCCCTAGTCTCAGGCGCGCCCCCTTGGTTTCTCCTTGGCAACTGCGGTGAGTGTGGGGTTTTGCGCCTCTTGCAGGACCCTACCACGATGGGGGACGGGGCATACCCCCGGGCCTGAACATGGTGTTAAGTCTCTGACCCCGCCATCTTGGAGTCCAAGAATAAAGTTCGATTTTAAACACAGTTCAAGGCGCACAGTACCCTTTGGCAACGGGCCCGGGATCCTGTTCATAACGCCAAAAGCTGACCCACCCCAGGGTCGTGGGGTACCCGATTCCGGGTGTTGATTCACAGAGGATGTCACTGGGGCCTGTGCCCGCTACCGTGGCCCTAGTGGTCGCTAAAAAGAGTTAATAAAAATAGTTAGTGACACCACCTACAGTTCCGGTATGGTTACCGATACTGTGGGTCAAACCTCCATGGTGATGTTTGGACAGCAAGAAGGTTACGCTCCCCGGGGCAGTTGTGGTAGTTGTTTTTTTTCACAGGGAGGCAGCTTGCCACACAGCTCAGTCACGTGTCCTTTTCACAGCAGCAAGTGTGCGGCTCATCAGTCGAAGGAAATAAAGTATGTCACACAGCCTTAAACTCTGAACGGGTTTACTTGCAGCTCGTCAAGCAAATTAACAGGTTTTACAGTCACTCGGGTCTTTCTCTGGTCTGGGTAGTCACCAGGGAACCGGGACATTTCACTTAAGATTCTCGGCAGTGTGCCTGCCGTTCCTTACCAGTCCCTCACTGCACTCTCTTCTTCCCCCGTGAAGCACCCCCGCATGCGGAGCCTCAAGCCAGCACCCACGGGTCTTCAGTGGAGGACTCCCCTTTAGGTTCCCCTGACCCAAGTTCAATATACCTTTTCAAGGGATGCGACGGGTCTTTGGATGCGACTTCCTACTGAAGCTTGGGGCCTCCAGTTTAACGGATCTGGGGTGAACACCCACACCATGTCCAGAGCCGGTCCTCTGCACAGGACCGGACCGCTCTGGTCGGTAGTCATACCGGGTCCAGATTCGGGTGCACCACAATGCCTGGTGCCCCTAGGGTCTCCTTCTCACTCCAACTGAACTCACTCTCCTCCCACCCATACACTTTTCTACCCCACCTGACTCCTCCCACAGGACTAGGTCTTCCCTACAGCTGGTTCACCCACGGTCCTCTATGCTAGGGTGTGTATGAATGGGTATTATGAGGATTCTTTATGCACCATCCCAATTCCCTTGGTCACAGGAATACTACACACTCCTATTTGGATGCAGTAACCCTCGATGGCATCCCGACCAGTGGGGCGCCACATTGGCATTACAATTCCACCATTTCACCTACAATTAGCTCAAAAAATGTCAGGTAGCCTATCTGAATTTTGTATAGCTACAGCACTTATTTTCTACAGTTCTCCAAGCTATTTAAAGTCACAATGAAGTTTATGTAAGTAAAGTTCTGTCTAACTTGAATTTTGATATACTGAATTATAAATTAAATGATCCGTTTGAAAACTGCTCGTGTCATGTAGAAAGTAGATGTCTGACAGAGCTTGTTTAAGCTATAGTTTGTTGGCATGCTATCTTGCAAGGGGACAAATATGAATTTTAATTACTTAGACCTGAGTATGTAAGTCTGTGAATTCAATTGTAATATATATCCTACACATCTTAGGCTTGTAGTTATAGAATGTGCAGAAGTAGCAGTATAATTAGCTCATGGTGCCTAAGGGGACCCGAAGGTCACACAAGGCACCAGCAATAGCTGGCAGTGCTATCACTATTATGAAAAGCTAGTGTTTATAAATGGTAAGTAAGTGCTTGAAACCGCCATATGGCACCGTTTTAGAACAGTGGACCAATATATAGATTCTTGATTGGTTTCCAAGATTTACAATCTTCACCGCCACCAATAAATTGCATGACTGACATTACGGGCCGTGCACTGTACACAGGCCTCCTGTGCTAGATTTTCATTTACACTTGACAGCATTCTTTACCTGATCTTACTTTTCCTTGCTGCCTTGAACCCATAAAGTGAGTCCAATATCTGGAAGCTAAAATAATTAACTTTTCATCAGCTAAGTGATCTTGGAAGCTGTCTCCGGTCTTCCCTTGTGCATGTCGCTCACCGCTTTTGTCGGAGGTTCCCAGCGGAACAGTGAGATTGAAAAGTGGAGTTACCAAGAGAGTGAAAGCGTGCGTCCAGCTCGCTCCACGCTCCTGACATTTCTCTAATATTGTTAAGACTTTCCTGTCACTTTGTGACATTTGTTAAGTGATAAATTAGAAATAACTCCACAACAAAATTACATTTTTAATGGGGCTGAGAATCGTGCATCCAAAGGTTACACAACAGAACAATAGAGGATGTTTACTTATTACTGTGGGGATACATAGATCCCAGACAAGCTAAGGTAGATGGGACCAAAGCTGGAAGAAGCTTCACACATTATTGGCGGTTTCATAAACTCGTATGATTAATGGTGCTGTTATTAGGATTACTGTATTTTCTTAGATTTCTCAATGTACAACATTGTTTGGATTAGATCACTTATACCAGAGAGGGAAGCCTCATATTTACTGACATATCAATTGCAATTCTTTCAGTCCTTCAGCAGCAGGGCCAACTCCAGGTTTTTGTGAGCCCCAGGCTAAGGAGCCTCAGTGGTTTCCTTTATCATATACCTTGATTCAATAACACAGAAAACTAGACATGTAGGACAACGCTAAATATTTCACTCCCTTCTTACATTACATGAGTGATATTTATTGTAAATTCTACAATACAACAGAGGGGATCTATGCAATTTAATCCCTTATAGGCACATTTTGTGACCTAACCCCTCCCTCAGTTTCAATCTGCATATCTGACCAGCCTGCCCCCTCATCTTTTATACATATGGCCCCGACAATGGGCCCAGCCTGACCCCTCATTCTTTGCAGATATCACCCACTCAGTGCCCAACCTCCAGTTGGTCCAGTCTGCATCCTCAACCTTTACGTATATCACCCTTTTACAGGGCCCAGCCTGTTACCTCATTCTCTGCAGATATCACCCACTCAGTGTCCAACCTGCGTCCTCATCCTTTACATATATTACCCTCCAGGATCCAGTCTGCACCCTCAACCTTTAAATATATCACCCTCCAACAGGGCCCAGCCTGCACCCACATCCTTTATGTATATATATCACTCCCAGTGTCCAGCCTGCGCCCTCATTCTTTACACATATCACCCACCCAGTGCCCAGCCTACACATATATTACCCCCCAGGACCCAGCCTGCACACTCAACTGTTACATATATCACCCTCCGACAGGGCCCAGCCTGCTCTCGCAACCTTTATATATGTCTCACTCCCAGTGCCCAGTGGTACCCTAATCATTTACATATATTACCTCCCCAGGCTCCAGCCTGCGCACTTATCCTTTGTATATATTACCCCCCAACAGGACCAATCCTGTGCCCATATCCTTTACACATATAACCCCTCATTGGGTCTATATATGTGTGTGTGTATATATATATATACATATATATATGTGTGTGTGTAATATATAGCCAGAAGAGTGATACCCCCAACCCCAGGTAAGGAGGGGACACAACCTGGTACCCACACACCTGGATCCACCACTAGTCCCTCCAGGCCAGAAAGGTGAAGGAATTGATCAAACCGACATCCCTGGCTGGAGATGGGGCTAAGATAGGGTGGTGGGTGGAACGGTAGCAAGGGGATCCACTTAGAGGGAATGACAGGAAGAGCAGGACAGTAAGAGGAAAGACCAGAGAGTAGAGGAGAAGGAAGGAGGAAGGGGTCAGAGGACTGGAGCTGGAGGAGCTCATCCTGAAGAGGGAGAGAGAGAGACAGAGGGAGCCAGGAGGGAGCTCCAGAGAAGGAAGGAGTCCCAGAGGCAAAGGAAGTGAGAAATCCACCCATGGGGCTCGCATCCATTGCCCGTCGCAGGCATGTGGAGGAACCAGGGCCACAGAGAGTCTCTGGGCCC
>JARQOC010000002.1:680286293-680297666 GCA_033576535.1 Allobates femoralis
TGTGTTGTCCCTTTATTGAATAATAAATAATGCTTCTGTTAGAGCCTACAAAACATCATTTCTCAAGGGAAGAATTTTTCAAAAATGTTCAAGGATAGAGATATTGCTTTCACACTTCTTATGGCTCTTCTTTGGAAGGGAGTCTTTTAGCAGATTTCTTCCATTAGGCTGAAGGCACACTGGGCGAGGGACTCGCGAGTGCAATGCGAAGGGAAACTCGCATTGCACTCGGACCAGTGTTGGCCTATCAGGCAGGGCACACTGGTGCGAGTCCCCCGCACCTAACTGCACTGCGAGTCAGAAGCGAGTGCAATCGCAGCATGCAGCGACTGCACGCGATTCTGATGCCGTGAGTACAATGCATGTGTATGGGGGCGAGAAATTCTCGTCCCTCATACAGCACACGGTGCGAGTGTGGCACCAAAAACGCTTTAAAACTCGCCGGCTTTTAAAGCCGGCAAGTTTAAAATGACCACTTTGCCGGTACAGTAAGCTATCATCTTGTACCGCTGTGACAGCAGCGGTACAAGATGTTTAGCTAATACAATAATGATTGTTGTAAAAGAATGTATTCCAGGGTTATTTTAGTGATTAACCCCATCAGCATCCTCTGCGCCGCATGTGTGCGCAGAGGATGCTGATGCGGCTCAAATCCCAGTGATGAAGGGGTTAATATGCAGCTGGTGTAGTGGCATCATATATGTTGAGAGTGTCCTCACTCTCTGCAGACATGGTTTCATTACACCATGTGTGTGAAGGGGTTAATTGTTCTGTAAAATGGGTTAAAAGAACTGTAGCTTTATAAATTCACTGAGAAATCCAGCGCTCTGTTACTGCCTATGGGGAGCTGACCCCTCTCATGGTGCTGATGCCTGTCTCGCCTTCAGCACCTGCAGTGTTCAGCACCATGAGAGGGGTCAGCTCCCATAGGCAGTAACAGAGCGCTGGATTTCTCAGTGAATTTATAAAGCTGACAGTTCTTTTAACCCATTTTACAGAACAATTAACCCCTTCACACACATGGTGTAATGACACCATGTCTGCAGAGAGTGAGGACACTCTCAACATACATGGTGACACTACACCAGCTGCATATTAACCCCTTCATCACTGGGATTTGAGCCGCATCAGCATCCTCTGCGTACACATGCGGCGCAGAGGATGCTGATGGGGTTAATCACTAAAATAAACCCGGAATACATTATTTTACACCAATCATCATTGTTTTAGCTAAACATCTTGTACTGCTGCTGTCACAGTGATACAAGATGATAGCTTACTGTTAGGCATAGCGGGAAATACAAACTAAGTGGCTTTGACAGCCGCAGAGTTTCTATTCCCTGACAAATGCTGCCCGCAGTCCTTCAGGACTGTGGACAGCATCACAATCACGCAGCAGACACACACGCACTCACACCTCACAATCACAGCACACTAATATACATACAGCCAGCCACACTCACCACACGCACCACACTCGCACCACACACACCCACAAACACGCAGAGCACTCGCATCACTGTCTTGCATCAAAAACGCTCCGTGTTTGATGCACGACAGTGTGCCTTCAGCCTTGGGCAAAAATTTGCGCGACTGTAATGCGTGAAAAAAACGCATTGCACTCGGACCTGAATCTTTAAATGATACAGGTCACATCAATGCGATTTTCACGCATTACACTCGCTTTGCGAGGGCAATGCGAGTGCAATCACAGCATGCTGCGATTGCACGCGATTCCCTCAGCGGGGCCAATTTTCTTTATTTAGCTGCTTTTTTCTTGCCATAATACAAATTCTAACAGTCTATTCAGTAGGACTATCAGCTGTGTATCCAACAGACTTCTGCACAACACAACTGATGGTCCCAACCCCATTTATAAGGCAAGAAATCCCACTTATTAAACCTGACAGGGCACACCTGTGAATGAAAAGATTACTCAGCACAGGAGATGTGGTATGATCAGACCATGTCCATGTGTGGTCAGACACATCCATTACACAGTACATAACAGGGACACATTTATTTCAGGATCTAATGATTATAATGAATTTTGTTTGTGGGAAAACCCATGTAAGGTACTCCGATTGTATTTTGGAAAGTTGTTTCATCATTTCTGTCCTTGTTTGTAATTAATACATACTGTAAGTATCTTACAAGAGAAGATTTTTTTTCTTAACAAAGAGATTTTATTTTAAGGATTAATTAAATTAATTTGGAAAAAATTTTCGTAGCATATTTGACTCTTTAAATTTTTCTTTACAGGGATTAATAGACAGTGGTACTTTGTACCTGACCCTCACTGGAAAACTTGGCTCCTGTGAAATCAGTAAAGGGAATTTGTCAACAGGTTTTTCTTAACTCATCTGACAGCATCATAATGCATGTAAGGAGATTCTTAATCCAACGAGGTATCACATAGATTCTGGATGAAGCTGCCCCCGCCCACACCAGACTCAATAGAGATTGTGCACTCACAGTGAGTTGTCAATCACAGGATGGGGCATGTGTATTGGACTTCCATGCACTGAGTTTCTAGTTCTGTAATGGAAATCACAGGGTAATAAACCCTTAGTTAACGTAAATAATAGCAGGCACACAGATAAGAGAAGCGCAGTTGCTTTTTGTTTTTTAACTCATACAGCATGCTGTCCTCAGTTTACATAGCAAAGATTCCCTTTAAAGGATGTAGATGCCAGTACCGTAGTTTAAATAGATATGACTTTGTATTATAGGATGAGCTTTATTTTGTGAGCTAACAGAGTGAAAGCTAGGAGTGAAGAACTTCTCCTGATGATTTCCTTTAGCCTTCTTAGAACATATGGCAAGGTGTTGTCTTCGTGAGAGGGGCATATTAGTTTCTATAATTTCAGTAAAGTTCGAGGCCTCTTATACTAACAATATAATGTGGATTCCTTTACTGTACATCTGGAAATGGTTCGTTATCACAGCCAACCTCCTCTTCCTACTGCAATTATACAATTATGTGTAACTGGTGTCCCCCAGAATTTGTCATTATCCTCTTAGTTAGATGTTGGACGAGTTGCCTAAATCAGCATGAAATGTTAGCGTCTATCACAGCCATCTGGGAAATTCTGTTTAAGTCTTTCATCTTTTTGGATAATAAATGGTACAATTGATATGTACACTGATCTTACAGTAAATATAGTCACAGCGACTGTTTGTGCACCAATCCTACTTCTCTACTTACTCTCATCATTGTATTTATATTACAGTGAACCTGTCATCTGATTCACTCTATACCACCCCAGTCAGGGGCGTAACTACAATAGGTGCAGGGGTTGCAATCGCACCTGGGCTTTGGAGCCTAGGGTGCCCCAAAAGTCCCTTTGGCCTATGGAAAAAGACTACTGCTATTAAAGATTCGCAATACTTGGGGGCCCCATTGGAGCTTTCGCATCAGGGTCCATGAGCTTCAGCCATGTGGAAGGGGCAGGGAAAAGCCACCGGTGACCTGTCTTGTTCTAGTCCCCTGCCGGATTATCAAAGTCTGAAACTCCGTAAGGAATGTAGGGAAGCAGCGACCAAATTATTCCTAATACTTGTGATTCAGACTGTATAAGTAAGATGAGAGGTTTTCCTTTATTACCATATAAAAATTATATTAGAGGGTTGTCTCAAATTTGGACGATAACTTCCAGATCGCTAGAACCCCCACCAATCTGGGTAACCGGAGCTCTGAAGAGCTCAGTGTAAACTGAATGTTGGTCAATCATGAGCACTGCAGCTCCATAGACTCCTAGGGTGACAGTCAGGCGATAGCAGAGTGCTGTGCTCAGCTGGTCTTCGGCGCTTCTATAGTAATGACTGGAGCAGCAGTGTGCATGTCTGACTTCTGCTGTATTAAAAATAATAATAATAATAATAATAATTTATTTAACATAGTAACATAGTTTTTAAGGTTGAAGGAAGACTTTAAGTCCATCTAGTTCAACCCATAGCCTAACATGTTGATCCAGAGGAAGGCAAAAAAAAACCATGTGGCAACACTAAGCTCCACATTGGGGGAAAAAATTCCTTCCTGACTCCAGATACGGCAATCAGACTAATTCCCTGGATCAATGCCCTATCAAAGAATCTAGTATGTATAACTGATAATATTATAGTTTTCAAGAAAGGCATCCAGGCCCTTCTTAAATGTTAGTAGTGACTCACTCATTACAACAGCATGTGGCAGAGAGTTCCATAGTCTCACTGCTCTTACAGTAAAGAATCCGCGTCTGTGATTATGATTAAACCTTCTTTCCTCCAGACGTAGAGGATGCCTCCTTGTCCCAGTCTCAGGCCTAAGAGTAAAGAGATCATTAGAAAGGTCTCTGTACTGTCCCCTCATATATTTATACATTATTATAAGATCCCCCCTAAGCCTTCGTTTTTCCAAGCTAAATAACCCCAAGTTTAATAACCTGTCTTGGTATTGCAGACCCCTTAGTCCTCTAATGACTTTTGTCGCTCTTCTCTGGACCCGCTCTAGTTCAGCTATGTCTTTCTTATACACCGGAGACCAGAATTGTACACAGTATTCTAAGTGTGGTCGCACTAGTGACTTGTATAGAGGTAAAATGATGTTCTCCTGATGAGCATCTATGCCTCTTTTAATGCATCCATTATTTTATTTGCCTTTGCAGCAGCTGCCTGACACTGGCCACTAAATGTGAGTTTGTCATCTAACCATACACCCAGGTCTTTTTCAGTGACAGTTTTGCCCAGTGTTTTACAATTAAGCACATAATTATACCTTTTTTTTTCCTCTGCCCAAGTGCATGACTTTACATTTATCCCCATTAAAGCGCATTTGCCATTTAGCAGCCCAAGCTTCTAGTTTACATAAATCCTCCTGTAATATAAAATTGTCCTCCTCTGTATTGATTACCCTGCAGAGTTTAGTGTCATCTGCAAATATTGAGATTCTACTCCGTATGCCCCCTACAAGGTCATTAATAAATATATTGAATAGAAGCGGGCCCAACACTGACCCCTGTGGTACCCCACTGTTAACTGTGACCCATTCTGAGTGTGTTCCATTAATAACCACCCTTTGTTTCCTATCACTAAGCCAGTTCTTAACCCACTTACACATATTTTCCCCTATCCCCATTGCCCTCATTTTATGTATCAACCTTTTGTGTGGCACTGTATCAAAAGCTTTTGAAAAGTCCATATACACCACATCCACTGCATTTCCTTGGTCCAGTCCAGAACTTACTTCTTCATAGAAGCTTATCAGATTAGTTTGACAGGAACGGTCCCTCGTAAAACCATGTTGATAATGGGTCATGAGGTTATTTTTCTTCAGATACTCCAGTATAGCATCTCTTAGAAAACCCTCTAGGATTTTACCCACAGTAGAGGTTAAGCTTACTGGCCTATAATTTCCAAGTTCAGTTTTTGTCCCCTTTTTGAATATTGGCACCACATTTGCTATACTCCAGTCCTGTGGTACAGACCCTGTTATTATGGAATCTTTAAATATTAAAAATAATGGTCTATCTATGACAGTACTTAATTCCTGCAGCACTCTGGGGTGTATCCCATCCGGGCCCGGGGATTTGTCAATTTTAGTGATTTTTAGACGATGCCATACTTCCTCTTGGGTTAAGCAGGTGACATTTAATTGAGACTTTTTGTTATCACTGATCATATTGTCTGTCATGGGATTTTCTTGTGTAAATACTGTTGAAAAAAAGTCATTTAGCATATTGGCTTTTTCCTCATCCTCATCCACCATTTCACCCAGACTATTTTTAAAGGGGTCAACACCATCATTTTTTAGTTTCTTACTATTTATGTAGTTAAAAAATATTTTGGGATTCTTTTTACTTTCTCTGGCAATGAGTCTCTCTGTCTCAATCTTTGCTGCCTTGATTTGCTTTTTACAAATGTTATTTAATTTTCTGTATTTATTTAATAATGCTTCATCACTACCTACTTGCTTTAATTCCCTAAATGCTTTCTTTTTGTCACATATTGCACTTCTTAACGCTTTATTTAGCCATAGTGGTTTCCTCCTATTTCTAGCATGCTTATTCCCATAGGGTATATATTGTGCACAGGTCCTATTCAGAATGCTAATAAACATCTCCCATTTGTGTTGTGTACTGTTATGTCTCAGGACATCGTCCCAATTTATTGCACTAAGATCATCTCTCAACCGTTCGAAATTTGCCTTCCTGAAGTTTAGTGTCCTTGTAGCCCCTCTACTACACATCTTAGTAAAGGATACTTGAAAGCTTATTAAGTTATGATCACTATTACCCAAGTGACCTCCAACCCGTATATTTGATATGCGGTCCGGCCTGTTGGTTAATATTAGGTCCAGCAGTGCCCCCCTTCTTGTTGGGTCCTGAACCAGTTGTGAAAGGTAATTGTCTCTCATAGTTTTCAAAAACGTATTACCTTTGCTGGAACTGCAGGTTTCTGATCCCCAATGTATTTCAGGGTAGTTGAAGTCCCCCATAATAATGACCTCTCCCTGAGTCGCTGCTTCATCTATTTGCTTTATGAGGATATTCTCCTCACTTCCATTATTGTTGGGACTTATAACAAACCCTATCAGTAATTTATTATTTTTTCCCGCTCCCCTTATCTCCACCCACAGAGACTCTACATTTCCATTAGATTCACCTATATTATCACACAGGATGGGTTTTAAGGATGATTTTACGTATAAACATACACCTCCTCCTCGCCTATTTGTACGGTCATTTCTGAACAGACAATAGCTCTGTAAATTAACAGCCCAGTCATGGCTCTCGTCCAGCCAAGTCTCTGAAATCCCCACCATGTCATAATTATTTTCCAACAAAATCAATTCTAATTCCTCCATTTTGTTGGTGAGGCTTTTGGCATTAGTGAACATGCACTTTATGCATCTCTCTTTACCTCTATTCCTTCCTACTAGATTGACTGTTCTAACCCCACCCCCCGTGCCCCCCCAATTTTATTACTTGTGCCCAGGTTACTATTTACACTATCTTCCCCTCCTATACAATGAATACCCTCCCCCCAAATCCCTAGTTTAAACACTCCTCCAACCTTCTAGCCATTTTCTCCCCCAGCACAGCTGCACCCTCCCCATTGAGGTGCAGCCCGTCCCTAGCATAGAACCTGTAGCCAACAGCGAAGTCGGCCCAGTTCTCCAGGAACCCAAACCCCTCCTTCCTACACCAATTCCTGAGCCACTTATTTATCTCCCTAATCTCCCTTTGCCTCTCTGGTGTGGCACGTGGTACAGGCAGTATTTCAGAGAATACTACCTTGGAGGTCCTTGCCTTAAGCTTGCAGCCTAATTCCCTGAAATCATCTTTAAGGACCTTCCACCTACCTCTAACTTTGTCATTTATTATTTAAATAGTGCCAGCATATTCCGCAGCACTTTACAATTCAGAGGGGACATATACAGAATATTTGACACAATACAGAGTAACAAAAAATTCAGAAACCATGAGGAGTGAGGTCCCTATTTGTAAGCTTACAATCTATGAGGATAAAGGGGAGGTGCAAAACGTAAATGCTAAAAAGTGCCATCATATGAGGTGCCCCCAGGCCGTGGGGTATTTGGGGCCGGGCCGGTGCTGTCTCTCTGGGATGTGTGGTGCCCTGCTCACACAGGCAACCACAGACTCTGCTACAGCATGGATGGGTTTCCACAGTGGGTACATAGACACAAACAACACCTTCCACCCCAGCACAGTAGGGAGAGTCCAACTTGCTACTCTTAGGCAAGATCCCCTATAAATACTGGTGCTCGGGGCAGAGTTAGTTAGAGTGTGCAGAAATTACAAGAGTTGTGAAGACGTACTTTTGGTCGGTGCCGCGCCAGGCCTGAGCCAGCGATCCTGAACAGCCTTCAAAGTAGTCATGCAGGGCCCAAGAGTGGGGTCGGAATGCGAGGAGAGAAGAGAGAACAGAGTGGGAACCGAGGGGCCAGCGTTGGGTTCACCCAAACAGCACACTGAACACCGGAGTCCGAGTCTACTGGAGAGCACCTGGCCCAGTAGAGAATACCGGTCTACCATGGAGACTTCAGTCTCCCGGGCATCTGTGCAGTCACTAACCGGGGAGCCAGGCAGAGAAAGGAATTGCGGTAGTCCACTGAGGGTTTCACGACGACAGCACAGGTGGCAAGAGAGCAGAGGAGTCCAGCCAAGTTTCACACAGGGCAGGGGCTTCACACACACAGGGAAAGAGACAAGGAGGCCTTATACTCACTTGCTGTGGAGACCCAGAAGTGCATCCTGAACACCCAGGGTGCCCTGGAAGTTTAGCTGCGATTACACCAGTAAAACGTAAAGAAACAACCAGTGGTGTGTGTGTGTCGGTTACTTACCCGCACCCCTGCCATCCATAAAGACTGTCCCATTATTCAACAGCCCAGCCGAATCCCTGCTCCATCCCTCATCATCATCACCAAACTCCTCAGGGATCCAGCTCCTCCTGTGGGGAGCTTCAACACCTGGCTGATCATCCATCATCCCTGGAAGCCCCACGCAGCTAGTGCAGTCACCAGATACCACAGGTGGCGTCACGATAAACTTATAAACAGAAGTCCTGGATATGCACTTTTGCTGAGTGCACAGAAAAACACAGCAAACCTCGTTTCCTGTGCGCTCAGGAATAGCGCATATCCAGGACTTCTGTGCGGAGCTGGCGGCTGTGCGATGCGTCGAGTAACCATAGGTATATATTGGCAGAATGAGCATAGAATTACATTACGTTAACACTATGCACTCAGGCTGCCAAAACTTGTTTTAAACAGATTAGTCAGCCTTATGGCTAGGATCAAACTAGTGTCAGCCATAAGGTTGATGAATCTGTCTAAAACTTAGTTTCTAGCAGCATGAGCACATAACGTTAATGGCATGTAACGCTATGCGCTGGCTGCCTATTCATCTCTATGGATACCTGACGCTTCGTGCAGCCGCTGGCTCCACACACAAGGACCAGATATGCGCTATTGCAGAGTGCACAGGAAACGCGGTTTGCAGCGTTTTCCTGTGCGCTCTGCAATAGTGCATATATAGGCGTTGTGTGTGAATCCGGCAGCTGCGCGAAGCGCCAGGTACCTATAGAGATGAATAGGCAGCCGGCGCATAGCGTTACATGCCGTTAATATTATGTGCTCAGGCTGCTAGAAACTAAGTTTTAGACAGATTCGTCAGCCTTATGGCTGACACTAGTTTGACCCTAAGTTTCTAACGGAAGTTAAACCTAAGTTTCTAACGGATTTGTCAGCCTGAGGGCCAACGCAGGTCTGTCCCTAGTCTAAACGCTAGTTTGACCCTAGCCTGACAGAGATTTTGCAGAGTCAGGCTAGCGTCAGACCTGCATCTGCCCTCAGCCTGATGATTCAGTTAAAAACTTAGACCCTGGCAGGCTTAGTGCATAGTGTTAATGGCATGTAACACTGTGCGCCGCCTGCCTATGCATCTCTATGGATACTTGCAGCTTCGCACAGCCGCCGACTCCACACACAAGTACCGGATATACGCTTTTGCAGAGTGCACAGGAAAATGCTGCAAACCGCGTTTCCTGTGCGCGCTGCAAAATCGTATATCCGGTACTTGTGAGGGAGCCTGCGGCTGCGCTATGCTTCAGGTATCCATAGCAATGCATAGGCAGGCGGCGCATAGCGTTTCATGCCGTTAACGCTATGCGCTGAGCCTGCCAGGGACTAGGTTTTAGACGGATTCGTCAGCTTATATGCTGCCACAAATCAGACTCTAGCCTCAACAGTATGAAAAGGTTGTATTCTAGAGATGTTCTTGAGGTGTAGGTGACACGAGCGAGCGAGTGATTGGATGTGCGGAGTGAAGGAGAGATCTGAATCAAATAAAACCCCAAGACAGCGTATTCACACAAGACTCTTTATAGTCCTCATTCTGGGGTTGGTGAGCATGGGCAATCATGCACACTGCCATTCCATACATCATTAATGTCACAGTTGGGGATGGCTAAGGCTAGGGTCACATTTTGGAAGTTGCATCCGTTTGATGGATGCATTAAAGTATGCTTTTTTTTAAATTTTGCCTTCACATGACATTTGTTTGTATTTTTTACGCATGCGTTAACGCATGGTACATACATGTAACATGCGATAACGCATATGTTTCCCGTAGGCTAGGGTCAGACTTGCATTAGGCATTTGCTAAATGCATGCGCTATTTTCATGTGCAAATGTTGAAAAACGCATGTGTTAGACTTCAATGCAACAAACGTATTGTAAAAGTGGTATGCAGCATTTTTTGGTGCTTTTGCAAAAACGCATGCGTTTTTTTATCATGGGAGTTTATGGGAAATGCATGCGTTGTACCATATGTTAATGCATGGGCTAAAAAAGGAACATACATGCCATGAAAATGGCAAGGGGGAAAAAGGATCCTTTAATGTATCCTTCCAATGGATGCAAGCTCTCAAGTCTGACGCTAGCCATAGACTCCCATGTTAAAAAAACACATCCGTTTTCCATAACAGGTCCAAAACGCTGCAGCCCACGTTTTTATGTGCGCTACAAAAAACACATAGCGCCAAACGCATTTCACTTTTGCAATGCGCTTTTTGCATTGGGGTCTATGGGTGCGTTAACGCATGCGTTTTTTATGTGCATATGAAAAAAACTCATGCTTTTAGCAGATACATGGCGCAAATCTGACCCTAGCCTAAGACTAGTGTCACATTTGGAGGGGGCGTCCTTTTCAAGATGCATTTAAGTCAGCATTTTTTCGCCCTTGCCATTTTCATGGCTTTTTTTTTTCAATTTAGCGCTAGCATTAACGCATGCGTTTCCCACAGCTCCCATGTTAAAAAAAAGCATGCGTTTTTGCAAATGCCCTTAAAAACGCTGCGTACCACGTTTTTGGTGCTTTTTCAAAAAAGCCTAGCGTCAAAAGTGTTGCATTCTGACCATGCATTTTTTGCATTGGAGCCTATGGAGGCATTAACGCTAGCGTTTTTCACAATTTGCACTTGTGAAAAACGCTGGCTTTTAGCGCTTCCAAGGCTCAAGTGTGACCCTTGCCTTAGTGCTGCATTCGGATAGGCTTGGGCACTTCTATAGTAATGAATAAAGAGTCAGTGTGCATGATTGACTTCTGCTGCATTCACACAGAACTCTTCATAGCCCAGTTCTTGGGTTGGTGAGCATGGACAATGATGTGCACTACAGGTCCCGTTACACGCATCAATGTCCTAGCGATCCCACCAACGATCTCACCTGGCTGGGATCGCTGGGACATCGTGAACTGATCGCTGGTGAGCTGTCAAACAGGCAGACTCACCATCGATCACGCCAGCGAGAAAGCTGGTATCCAGGGTGAGCATCGGGTAACTAAGCAGAGTGCGGCACTTAGTTACCCG
>JARQOC010000002.1:680297766-680316919 GCA_033576535.1 Allobates femoralis
TTCCCCAACCAAAACCCCCTCTTTTTCATTTGTTTTCAGGTAAAAAACAAAGGGTACCGGATTTATTTTTTCTTTTTTTTCTTTTTATTAAAAAATTTTTCCAAATTTCAGTTAATAGTTAACCCTTTTCCATACCAAAAAAACCTTGGGGGGTTTCTGTATTTTTTTTCCCTTTTTTGAACGGGTTTTTTTTTTTTTAAATCTTAAAAAAGTTTCCACAAAAAAAAGGGAGGTTGGGAAAAAAAGGGGTTTTTAAAAAACCCTACCCAAGGGTTATACCCAAAAATACCCCAACCCCCCTTTCTAGGAAAATTTTTTTCCATTTTAGCCGTTTTTTCATTGAAAATTTGGGGTTTACCCTCCAAAGATTAATTTTTTTAACTTAAAATGGAAGAAATTCAAAAAAATTTTTTTTGGGGGAAATTTTTTTTTTTTTTATTTGGTTTTTTTGGGGGGGAATTTTTTTTTCAAAAAAAAAAATTTCGAAAAAAAAATTTGTTTTTAAATAAAAACATTTTTTAAATCGTAGGTTAAAACCCCGTATTGGGGGTTTATTTTTGGGGCTCAACTTGTTTTAAAATTTTAAAAAAAAAAAGGGGAGTTTTTGGTTTAAAACTAAGTTTTTTATCTGGGGGAAAAAAAATTTTTTTAAGGAAAAGTTGAAAAACCCCCAGATCTTTTTTTTAAAAAGGGCCGGGGGGGTTATTTTGGGGAATTTTTTCCCCGTTTTTCCCCCTATTAAAGAAAGTTTTAAAACCCCCCCGGGACAAAAAAAATTTTCCCTTTTGTTTGGGGGGGAAAAATTTTAAAAAACCCTTTGGGAAAAAAAATATTTTTAAAGGCAAAAAAAAACCCCCCAAAAATTTTTTTGGTTTAAAAAAAAATAAAAAAGGGGGAAAATTAAAAAATTTTCATTTTTGGAAAAAAAAAAACCCCAAAAAAAAATTTTCCCTTAAAAATTAAAAAATTTTTTAAAACCCATTTATAAAAAGGGGGTTTTTTTTGTGGGGTTTATAAAAAAAAAAACCCCCCAAATTCAAATTTTTCCCCGGGGGTTTAAAACAAAAAAAAACCCCCCTCCCCAAAACCCTCCTTGTTTTACGAGTTGGGGAAAACCCCTTTGGGGGGGTTTCCTTTAAATTGGCTAGCGCTACAAAGAATTAAAAAAAAATTTTTAAAAACGGGGATTTTTTTAAACCCCCGGCCCCCCAAAAAACCTGAAAGTTTTTTTGGGGAAAAAACCAAAAACCCCCCTTTTCCCCTGAGAAAGGGGGGAAAAACCCCCGCCCCCAAAAATCACCCCGGGGTTTAAAAAAAAATATTAGGTTCTTTTCGGGGAAATGGCCCCCGGGGAATCTTTTCCCCAAAAAAAAAACAAAAAGGAAAAAAAAAAGGGGGGCTTTCAAAGCCCCCAAGCCGTCTAAAAAAAAAAAGGGGGGGGGTTTTTTATAAAAAGTTTCATAAAAAAAAAAGCCATAAAATCCCGGGGAACCTGGGGGGTTTTTTAGGAAAAAAAAGGGGGGGGGAAAAAGGGAAAAGGGCGGGTTTTTTTCCCAGGGTATGGGGGGGGTAAAAAAAAAATTTTGAGGTAAAAAAAAAATAACCTAAAAATATAAAATGATTTAAACCCCTTAACCTTTTCCAAAAAATAAAAAAAGGGGGAAAAAAATTTGAAAGGGGGGTTGCCCATTTTTTCCCTTTTACAAAAATTCCCCGGGAAAAAAAAATTTTTCGGGGGGAAAGGGTGGGGGTTAAACACAAAAACTAAATATTTGGTTGGGGGGGTAAAAAAAAGTTAAATAAAAAAAAAAAAACTTTTAAAAAAACACTTAAAAACGGGTTTTTTTTATTTTAGACCATTTTTTTTTGGAACATTGGAAGTGGTTTTTTTTTTTTAAAAAAAATTTTTTAAAAAATTTTTGGGGGGAAAAATTTTTGGTTTAAAAATCTAACATTTTTTTAAAAAAAAGGGGGGAAAATCAAAATTTTTAGCTTGTTTTCCTTTTTTTTTTAAAAAACCAAAAAAAATTTGGGGGGTTTTTCATTTAAAAAAAGGGTTTTTTTAAAACCAAAATTTAAAGCCCCTTAAAAAATTTTTATAAAAAAAAACACTTTTAAATTTTTCAGGGTTTTAATTGGGAAAAGGGGGACATAATATTAGGCTTTTTCCCCCAAAAATAAAAAATTTTATTTTTTTAAAAAACACAAACTGAACCCCCTTTTGAAAAACCAGGCGAAATAAAAATTTTGTGCACCTTTTATTTAATCCCCCCCAAAAAAAGGGGGGGGGGGGGGCCCGTTTAATTTTTAGTTTCCAAAAATAGTAAACCATTAAAGGGGTTTAGTTTTTTAAAAAAAAAAACCATAGTCGAAAATTTGTTTTTTTTTTTAAAACCCCCCAAAGAAAAAAAAAACCTTAAAAACCAAAAACCCGTGAAGTTTTCCCTTTTAAGGATAAACCCATTTGTTTTTTCCCCAAAGGGAAAAAAAGGTTTTTTAAAATTTCCCAAAAAATAAGGGGAAAAAAAAACCCAAATAAAATTTTTGGGAAAAAAAAAAAAAAATGGTTTTTTAAAATAAAGGGTTACCCCCACTCCCCCAACCCCACGTGGGGCCTTTGGGCCGGTGTTTCCCTGCCCAAAAAACCCAGGGGGTGGAACCCGGGGCCCTAAAGCGCCTTACCCCTTTTGGCTTTCCAAATTTAAAACCCAAAAAAAGTTGAATTTTTAAAAAAACTTTGCCTTTTTAAAAAACCCTTTTTTTTTTTTTGGGGGGTTTTTTTTTGGGGCGAACCGGGGTTTTAAATTTTTTCAAAAAAAAAAAAAAACTTTTTAAAACCCCTTTGGGGCCGGAAGGGCCCCAAAGAAATGAAACTTTTGGGTTTAAAAAAAATTTAAAACCTTTTTTTTTTTTTTTTTAAAAAAACCTTTGGCTTTTCCCCCCCCCCCAAAAAAACTTCCCTTTTTTTGCGGCCTTTTCCTAAAAGTGTTTGGCTTTTTACCCTTTTTTTTTTAAAAAATTTCCCTTTTTCCCAGGGGGGGCCCCCAAAAGGCTCGGCCCCAAAATTAAAAAAAATCTTTAGAGAAAAAAGGGGAACCCCAATAAAAATTCCCCCAAAAAAATTTTGGAATAAGAAAAAAAAATGGGGGGGGAAAAAAATTTTTTCCTTAAAAACAAGGTTCGCAATTTTTTTAAGGGAAATTTTAGATTTTTTAAAATTTTTTTGGGGAAAATCCAAAAAATTTTGCATTTTAAAATTTTTCCAAGGGGTTTTTTTTTTTTTTGGGAAAAAAAAAGGGTTTGTTTATTAAAAAACCGGGCCCCAAAATTTTAAAAACGTTTTTTTGGGCCCCCCCGGGGGTTTTTTTAAAAAAAGGGGGTTTTGAAAAAATTTATTTCGAATTTTTAAAAAAAAAAAAAAATTTCCCACCGGAGAAGGGGGGAACCAAAGGTTTTTGGGGGGTTCTCCCCTTGGCCCCCCTAGGGGGCCCCCCCTTTCCCTTTTTCAATAGGGGGGGGGAAAAAAAAAAATTTTTTTTTTGGGGGGCCCCTTTTTTGGGGTTTCCCTGGGGCTGTAAAAGTTCATTTGGGGCCATTTTCCCCGGGGTTTTAAAATCCCTTTCTGCAAAAAAAAAAAAAACCCCCTTTTTTAGTTTTTTTATTTTAAAATTTTTTTTTTTTAAAAAGGGGGGGGGCCAAAAGGGTAAATTTTTAAAAAAATTTTTTTTCAAAATTTTCTTTTTCCTGTGCCCCCCCGGGGGGGGCCCCTTTGTTTTTCAAAAAAAAACCCATTCATTTTCCAAAGATTAGGGGGTTTTTTTTAAATTTGAGGGGGTTTGGGGAAAAAAGGGGGGTTTCCCAAGGGGTTTTTTGGGGGGGTTTTTAAAAAGGGCTGAAAAAATTTCCCCCAAAAAACCCCCCCCTTTTAAAAAACCCCTAAAAAAATTTTAACTTTTTTTGGGGAAAATTTAAAAAAAAAAAAAAAAAAAAAATTTTTTGGGGGGAGCCCCCAAAAAAAAAATTTTTGGGGGCCCCCCAAAACTTCCCCGGGCAAAGGCTAAAAAACCCGGATTCAAAAAGGATAATTTATTTTTTTAGGGTTTTTCAAACCCTACGTGATCCGAGGGAGCCCCTAGGTAACCCACGGGGATTTTTTTATCTTGGTGGGACAAAATTTTTTTATTGGGTTATGGAAATTAAGGGGTTTTTTTGAGTACCTTGCTTTTTTTTATGGGGTTAAAGAAATTCCCTTTAATAATTTTTTTTTTGGGGAGGGGTGAAAAAAAAGGGAACGTTTTTATTTTTCAAAAAAACAAAAAAAAAAAACTCCCAAAGTTAAAACCCCCCCCCTTTTGCCCTGAAAAACCCTTTTTAAAAAGAAATCCCCTTTTTTTCCGTTTTTTAAAAACCCTTTTTATCAAATTCCCTTTAAGCCAACCCCGGGGGAATAAAAAACCCCCAAGGCCAAAAATGTCCCCCCCTTTTCCCCAAATTTTTTTTTGGGGGGCGTTAAAAAAATTTTTTTCCCGTGGCCCCCCAAATTTGCACCACCCAAGGGGGAAAAGTAATACCTTCACCCCGGGGAGGGAAAAAAGGGGGAACCAAAAAAGGGGGCCCAACCCCGTTTTCCCAGCCTGTCAAAGTGGGGGGATGCTGGGACAAGGGAAATTTTTGGGGAAGGAGGGGGGGAAAAAAAAAACCCGGGGAAAAGGCCCGGGGGAAAATTTTTAAAATAAAACCCAAAAAATTTAAGGGGGGAAAAGGGAGTTAAGGGGGACCCATTCAGGGGGTTTAAAAAAAAATTTAAATTTTGGGGGGCCCCTTTGGGGCTGTTAAAAAGGGAAAAAAGGGGAAAAAAAAATCAAAAATAAAATGAAGATGATGAAAGGGGCAAAAAACCCCCGGCCGGTTTTTTTGTTCCCGTTTTTGGGTTAAAAATTTCCCCGGGAAAAACCTTTGGGGAAAGGGGGAAAAAAAGGGGGTCCTTTTTTTTTCCCAAATCCAAAAAAGGGTGGGGACGGTAAAAAAGGGGGTTTTGGTTTAAGGGTTTTTTAAACAAGGGGGGGGAAAAAACCCCCCCGGAAAAATTTCCAAGTTTTAAAACCTCCCCGGGAATGGGAAAAGGGGGGGGGCCCTTAAGGGTTTTGGAAGGGGGATTTTAAAAACGGGGAAAGCCCCCCAACCAATTTTTCCCCTTTTTTTGGGGGTTTTCCTTTCTGGGTTTTTGGTTTTTTGGGCCTAAAAATTCAAAAACGTGTGAGGGGGGGTTTTTTCAAGGCAGGGGTACCCAAAGCCCGGGGGTTAATAGGGGGGTTTAGCCCCAAAATAGTTTGGGCAAAAAATTTTTCCCTTTTTGGGGAAAATATTTTTTTTTTTTAAAACACCCCCTTTGGGGAAAAGCCTCCCATACCCCAATTCTTTTGGGTAAGGGGAAATCGGGAAACCCTGGGCCCCGGTGGGGAAAATTTTCAACCCCCTTTTTAAAAAAAAAAAATTTTTTTAAAAAATTTTTTAACCCCCTTTAAATTTTTTTTTAAAAACCCCTTTTTTTTTTTTTCCCCTTTTCCAGGAGGGGTCAAAATCACTTTTTTACCCGAGTTAAAACGGGTGGGGGGTTGGGACCCGATCCCCCTAACCCAAAAAGGGTCCTTCCCCCACCAGATTTTCCCCCCTTCCCTAAAGGGATTTTTTTGAAAGAAAAAGAAAAATTGAAAAAGCATTTGGGGGGCTTTTTTTTAAAAAGGGGTTTTAAAAGCAGTTTTAGAGTTTAAAATTTTTTCCCCAAAAAAAAAATTTTTTTTTTTTTTTCTTAAAATTTTTAAAGGGGGGTTTTTTAATTTTTTTTCCCCTTTGGTTAAAACCCGTTTCCTTCCTGGGGGGGGGAAAAATTGTAGGAAAATTTTCTTTTTTGGGGCCAATTTTTCCAAAAGGTAACAAAAATTTTCCAAAAAACAAAGATTAATTGCGGGTTTTTTTTAAAAATTTTTCTTTTTTTGGCCATTTTAAAAAATTTCCTTTTAACAAAAAAAATTTAAACCAGATTCCCAAAAGGTTTAAAAAAAACTTTTTAAAGGGCTTTTCAATACCAAAATTTTCCCCAGTTCAAAAAATTTGAAAAGGGGTTTTCAGGGTTTTCTTTTAAGGGGGTTTTACCACCCCCTTTATTGTCCTTAAAAACCTTTAAAGTGGGTTTTGGGTTGGAAATGGGGTTTTTCCCCTTTTAGATTTTGCTTAAAAAAAACAGTTTTTGCAAGGAGGGAAAATGTTTTCCCTTTTGTAAAGGGGTTTTTTATTTAATTTAAAGGTTTTGAAAAAAAAAAAGGGCTTTTCTTTCAAAAATAAGGTTTTTTTAAAAATGACCACAAAAACCTTTAAAGGGGAAAATTTTTTTTTTTAAATTTAATGGTTTGTTTGTTGGGAGGAGGGAAAAAACCGGTTAAAGAAGGATCTTTTCTAAAAAAATTTTCAGGGGAGGGGTCCAAACCCCCGGGGCCCAAAACCAGACCCCGCCAAAAAGGGGACGACCCGGGGGCCCCCAAAAAAAGGGGGGGGACTTTACCTTTTTTACAAAGGGATCCGGGTACCACAAGGAACAAGATTTAATTTTTTTGAAAAAAAAATTTTTTTAAATTTCCGGTTTTCTAAAAAAAAGGCTGTAAAAAAATAATGAAAGGTTTTTTTTTTTTTTTTCCTTCCCAAAAAAAAAAAACACCCCCCCTTTTTAACATTTTTTATTTTTTAAATTTGGTTCTATTTTAGAGCCAAAAAACTGGGAAAATAATTAGGTTTTTCTGAAAAAAAGGAACCTTTTAAACAAAGGTTTACAAAAAACTTGGGGGTTTTAAAATTTCAATGGGGGGGAAAAGATTTTTTGGCCAAATTTGCCCCCCCCTTTTTTCTTGTTTTTTTTAAAAAAAGGGGGGGTTGGGGTTTAAAACTTAACGGGTTTGGAATTTTTAAAAAAATTAATTTTTAATGAATTTTTTGGCCCTTTGGGGGAAAAAAAATTTTTCCGGGGTTTTAAAAAAAAAAAACTTTTTACCTTTGTACAAAATTTAAAACCCAAAAAAAAAGGGTTTTTTTTAAAATTTCCTTAAAAAAAATTTTTTTCCAAAAAATGGGGGAAAAATTTTTTTGGGGGGCCATTTAAATGGTTTTTCCCCGATTAAAAAAAAATTTTTCCCCTTTGGGCAAAAACCCCCTTTTGGGGGTTTGGTTTTAAAAAAAAATTATATTCCCCAAAGTTTATTTAAAAAAAAAAAAAAAAAACTATTTGGTTGGCTCCCCCTTAATTGGGGGTTTTTTTTTTCTGGGGAAAAGGGAAATTTTTTAGGAAAAATTTTTTCCCCCTTTTTGGGAAAAAATTTCAAAAAAAATAAAAAAAAGTGGGGAATCCAAAAAGATAAAAAGGTGTCAAACCCTTTTCAATTCCCCTATTTTTTTGGGAAATTTTTAAAAAGGGGTCAAAATAAAACCCCCCCACCAAATTTTTTTGGGTTTTTGGAGTTAACCGGGGGGAAAAAAGGGGTTTTCGGGGTTTTTTGTTGGGGTTTTCAGCCCGCTTTTTGGGGTTTTCCCCCCCAAAATTTTTGGAAAAAAATTTTGGGACTACCGTGGGAACCCTTTTTTGGGATCCTGGAAAAACGTCCTTTTTTTCCCTTTAAAAACCCCAGGTCGTTTTCCCTAAAAAGGGCCCGGGGAAAAAAAGAAACCCCAAAACCCAAAAATTTTTGGGGGGGGGAAAAAGGGAACAAGGGGGGGGGGAAACTTCGGGGCCTACGTGGCCCGGGTTTTGAGTCGCCAAGGTCGTTGTTAAGGAAATCAAACCCCACACTGATGCATGTGCCCCAGGGGAGCCAATGATCAAAAAATGGCCATTCCGACACGATCGTCGATGTCACAGCGGGGGCCCGGTCACTGCTAGGTGTCAAACATAGTGAGATCGCTGGCTGTGACCCAACAGCGATCTCGCTATGTGTGACGGGGGCTTTTATCTCAGGGTAATAAATCGATTAGGTTAGGTAAGCAATAGCACACTTACTGATAAAGGAGGCACAGCTGCTTTTTGTATTTTAACTCCTGCAGCATGTTATTATCATCTTACATAGCAAAACCCAGCTGACAGATTCCCTTTAAAGTTGGTGTTTTATAGCAAAAGATATTGATGATCTACTCTTAAGGGCCCATTACACGGTACAAGATCGTGAATGATATCGCTCAAACGTCACAGGTTTGGAGTCGTTCAAGCGACATTGTTACTACTTCGTTGCGTGTGACACCGATATTCAATTACGATAAATCGTTGGAGCGTTGATCGCAGATTTGAGAACTTGTTCTTAAATCAGACAATCCACGATCAGCCAACCTGCTGCATCGTTGTGTGCGACACCACGATAACGATGTTGTTAACGACTTCCCCTATTGACAACAGTGAACAAGTATCGTTCGTTGGGTTGTGCAAACAATACCTGCTCGCTGGATTGTTGGTGCGTCGTCCACGATATCTAGGCATGTGACATCTCACCAACAATCTCAAAACAATGTCCTAATGACCACGCGCCCACGAGATCATTTATGAGATAATTTCAATATTGAAGCGAGTAACAGTACCTTTAGGTTTGGCTACCAGTATCAGATCGGTGGGGTCCGACATCCGGCATCCTACACATTGAAGAGGGCAGTGCAAATGCAAATATTTCTGTCCAGTGGCTTCCAAAGCTAGTAATAACTGATTAATGAGGTGCTGCGTGCCGGACTCCCAACAATATGATATTGATGACCTATCCTAACGATAGAGTATCAATATATTCTGACTGGTCAACTGCTTTATCAGTGCTCAAATTAGTGACTTATTCAACTTGGTAATATACCTCCAGCCTATTAGGGGTGTCCTGAATATTAGCTGCAAGCTATGTTCTAGTCACTGGTCCCCCAAGCTTGAGACAGACACAGGATTGAGTTCTCTGTAATGCTATGTAACCAGAGCTACATGTGAAGAGAGCTGGCTGAATGCTCTAAAGCTGAATCGGGTCCCTTCAGTGTCACATCTGATGTATAGACAGAGAAGGGGGCTGGCTTAGTTATTGAAATTAGTCAGGCAGCCTGCCCCCTTCACATACAGATCATTATAACACAAGAAATTCTGTGCTGGGTCAAACACAAAGTAGAAGAGGATCTACCAGTACTTGGGACTTGACAACCTGGACGACCCTTTGAAATTCTGAATGAACCTGGAATATCCTCAAAGGTTTACCAGGTTTTAGGGACTTGCAAGTGTGAGGAGTCGGACCCTTGACATTTGGGTTGCAAATTTCCATATTTTGGGCCAAAATATCAACTAATACCTAATGTTTTTTGAACATTTTATACAATTTTGCAGGGTGTAGTGGGGCCTTCTGAATTTAGGCGGTACATTGATGAGTCTGTTCGGTGAAATACACTCATATAGTGTTAACTATATGTTCAGACTATTGTTCAGACGCTGGGTATTTCACTTAGCATGTGATAGGCTCCCTATGCAAGCTTTATTATTGTGCAAGTCTTATGCTCCATTTTGGAGGATTGTGAGTGGCTATGTCATCAGCATTTTGCACCTGGGCTGCACCCATCTCTATAATGAAGGTCCTCTGCATCCTGTGTGTGCATTTAGTATTAGGTTTGGCTCCATGGAGGTAAGTGATTGAAATGGATCAGGCAGCCAGCCCCCTTCACACACAGGTCATAGTAACACAATATATTCTGTGCTATGGCAAACACAAAGTGGAAGAGGATCTACCGGTACTTGGGACTAGACAACCTGGATGACCCTTTCAAAATCTGCATGAAGCTTGAATTTTCTCTGAGATTTAGCAAATTCTTCTTGGACTCCATTGAAATAGGCAATAGAATGTGTCATAGTGCATGGTGGTTAGGAAATTAGGGATTTCCTTTTGGATTTTGGTAGAGTGAGCGCATTCAGCAAACAATGGCCGACTGGCCTTTTACTTCTGTGACCTACCCGAACAAAGTGATGTGTGGACTCATTAGTGTTCAAGAACCATGCCAAAATGTAAAGAAATGGTAGTGATCTTTTAGAAACGTGATCACTTTTCTAAGTCCAACTCCAACGGAACCTCATCAATTTTAGGGCAGGGGCAGGACTAAAATAGGTGCAGACCCTTGAGCTTAGGGGGCCCCAAAAGTCTTTTAGGCTTATATGAACAGATTAATGCTATAGTTGGGGGCCCCATTGAAGCTTTTGCATTGGGTCCCATAAGCTTCAAGATATTCCACAGGTTAGGGAGTGCTTACCAAGTGAGACCACCTGATAGTCTGGGAGGTACGGCTCTACACAACACCAAATGTGTATACATAATAAATAAGTCTGGTCACTCCGAGGATCACGTCGCAAAAATTAATGTTTATGTTTACTAATGGAATGTTGCTAAAAAAAAAAAGATTTAAAGGAGAAGTCCGATCAAAGTTACTACCGTAAAAAAAAGCTATTTTAATAGTAACACTGAAGGTTTTGTAATGCCAAAAATCACTATTTTTTCATAAGTCACTAAAATAGAATAGTTTAAGTCTGAGCTTCCTCTCTGGTGTTACTGGGCTATTTCCTCTCATTGTCTTAAGGTTCGGATGAGCTGATATCAGTCACCAATCAGCTTCGCCTTTGAGAGGGTGTGAGCGCATCACCCTGGTCTACTGACCAATCAGAGGACGGCGGCATTCTACTATTCTCTGTAGTATTGGACTGAACTTGATGACTTTCTTCTCTCGTTTGAGAAATCTTTCTTTGCATTAAGATCACTTCTATATTTTATAAGTTTTCTTCTTTCGCTTCTCTTTATGTTTGCATTGTATATACATTTCCATTAAATTAAAATAGAGAATATTTATGCTGCGCATTGTAATGATGATATATAGATGATAACAGTGGTGTAACTTGAATCTCATGGGCCCGATGCAAAAGCTCCAACAGGGCCCTCAATTATTGCAAATCTTTAATAACAATAGGACTTTTGGGCCCCCTACTCTCCGGGCCCGGGGCGATTGCAACCTCTGCACCTGTTGCAGTTACGCCCCTTAGCGTTAACACAAGAAATCCCAGAAATTTCGAGCTTCCCCATGAAGTCCCGAAAGAAGGTCAAATGACCCTTAGTCCAAACCGACAACTCTGATGGCTCCAATTAGCATCCTTTCATTTGTAAATGTGGCCTAAAATCCTTCAGGTCATTCGACCCGTCTCTGGGTTCCAAAGGTAGAAATATTAAATGACCCCTCTCTGGGACTTCTAGTGTTAAAGGATTAACTCTTTAAAAGGAATATGTCGGTTTTTGATACTGCAACTGAGAGCAGAATAATTTAGCAAAAAAGGGACCCTGATTTCAGGGATGTATCACTTAGTCTACTGGGTGTAGCAGTTGTGATACAATCAAAGCATTCTCTGCTGTAGACGTAGTAGTGCTCAGAATGCTGACCCTGCACACACCACTGATTGGCAGCTTTCTATGGAATTTGTATATTGTCAGTAGGCTGCTAATCAATTTTGGGGTGTGGTTGGACCAGGAGACACATGAGCTGTAGTCCGGGATTGATAATCTTCTGCTGATGAAACTCAAATTATATTGAAACTAAAGCAAACAACCTAATTAGTGACACATCCCTGAAATCAGTGTCTTGTTCCTACCTCATGCTTTAAAAACAGGGTCTCTCACTGACTTTGTGTCATTTATGACACTGCTATCATGCCCACTTAACCTAAAGATCCCTAAAAAGAAATAGGATCATAAATTTTTCTCTTGGTCACTTGGGGAAACTGAATGGGAGGAGACACAGATTAGATATTAGAAAAAACTTTTTGCCAGTGAGGGTGATCAGCGAGTGGAACAGGCGGCCATGAGAGGGTGAGTTCCCCTTCAGTGGAAGACTTCACACAGAGGCTGGACAGACATCTGTCTGGGAGGATTTAGTGAGTCCTGCTTTGAGCAGGGGTTGGACAGATGACACAGTAGATCCATTTCAAGTCTACCATTCTATGATTCTATGATTAACCATTATTGATAACTATTATAATTCTCTTATTTCATTGATCATTGTAATGATTATTTTACAGATGAGCAAACTGCATTTGTAGATGTACATAACCGAGAGCCCCAAATAATAACCATAACCGAAGGAGAGAGGCTGGTTATTCCTTGCCGGGTTACATCACCGAATATCACCGTCACATTAAAACAGGTACAGTACAATATGGAGACATTCATATTCAAAAATCTCTCAAAATTAAATGTGAAAAGGTTTGCCAACACATGAAAAAGCTCAATATTGTAATCCAGACGTAAACTAGGTGAACAAAAAATGTATTTTAATTTTCACAATTACAGAAGTAGTCTGGTGTCAGCCATAGCAAAATAGTCTCTTTCTTTTACAGCTGTGATGTTCCTGCAATGGTAAAGAACTTCTCCCTTTCTGTGTATTGGTGACATGATGAAGTGGGCTGACTGCCTGATTCCGTTCATTAACTAAACCAGTCTCCTTGTCTAAAGAAGCAACATCCATGATAGGGAAGGAGGCTGGAAGACAGTCTTAGGGCCCTTTCACATCAGCGTTTTTTTCAAATCGCGGCAGATGCGGTGAAAAAAACGCATCTGCCGCGATTACCGCATACCGGCTGCACTTGCGGTACGGTTGCGGTAAATGCCATACAAGGTATAGGCGGACTTGCGGCAGGTGCGGCAAGTGCGGTTTTGGCACTTGCGGCAGGTGCGGCCGCGATAAAAACCGCGACTGACAGCATTTTTTTCGCGGCCGCACCTGCCGCAAGTGCCAAAACCGCACTTGCCACACCTGCCGCAAGTCCGCCTATACCTTGTATGGCGTTTACCACAACCGTGCCGCAAGTGCAGCCGGTATGCGGTAATCGCAGCAGATGCGGTTTTTTCACCGCATCTGCCGCGATTTGAAAAAAACGCTGATGTGAAAGGGCCCTCAGTTCATTAGCTAATCCAGTCCCATTCACTGCCTTTGCATCATCTGTGGTATAGAAATGAGCTGGCTTATTTAAGTAACTGAACCAAGCAGCCAGCCTCCTTCATCATGGCTGACACAGAGAAGGGGAAAGAAACTCTATGTCAGGATGAAGCTCCTCAGCTTAAAAAAGAGGTTGTCGACTACTTAGACATTGATGACCTTTATCCTCAGGACAGGTCATCAATATCTGCTTGGCCAGGATCTAACACCCAACAGCCCGCCAATCAGCTGTTTTCAGTGCCGGCATCTGTAGGTAGCGGGAAATGGTCAGTTCTAGAGCTGCCCCATCTTGTGATATCAGCCACTGCCAGGTACTGAACATCTGCATACAAGAGAAATCCATAGGAGGTGGGTATGCAGTCCCCGCTGCGGTCACTATCAGAAGATGGGGCAGCTATGGAAGTGAGCTCTGCCAGTCACATGTTGCCACCGCAGGCACCGATGACAGCTGATGGGCGGGGTTGCCTACGGTGGCAAGACCACTTGTATTGATTAGGGAAGGGGACGTGTGCGAACTCTTAATGCATCAGGTGAGGTATGAAGTGGTGTGCGCCTTGCCACAAATCTTACTCCGGTCATTGCTTGGGTAACACTTGTGGTGTAGTAAATTTGCCTAACAGGGGTAGCCAAGGTCTTCCATACGGCATCCTACCCACTTTTTTGGAGCTGGGCAAAAGTGATAAAATTAAAGGTTGCTACATTTTTGTGCTATCTCACATTGCCTAAAAGTTATGTGATTTTTCAATTCTTTTCATATCAAAATTCAGTAAAAAATCTTTGATAAATTTGGCTCTTAAAGTTATGTGCCTCTGTTCTTTAAGGCAGAGGTCCCCAACTCCAGTCCTCAAGGACCCACCAACTGTCCAGGTTTTCATTTTTCCTTAGAAATTTGACAGTAGGTAATTCAATCTCCTGCACAGGTGGTGATTCCAACTGTCAAATGCCAAGGAAATCCTGAAAACATGCAGTGTTGGTGGGCCTTGAGGCCTGGAGTTGGGGACCTCTGCTTTAAGGGGTTATATTTAGGAGGAAAAAATGTAACCACCACCTACTTACCTGTTGTTCCCGGAGCCATTCATCACTCCTGTCAGTGATTTGTCCGCTTCCCGCGAGGTCATGACTACAGAGGGGAGGCTTTTCTACTCTGTCGAAAGGTGTCATAGCAGTCGTCAAGCTGATTGACTGCCGGCTCCCCAAATTAGGTAGCGAGAAGTCGGTTGTCAATGAGGCTTGAGGTCAGCCTGTCCCGCCCCTTCCACAGAGCAGCACGGAAAAGTTTGCTCTGTTTACACCGCCATGCTGTCCCCGGCAGGAGCGGTATGTGCCCTCTCTGTGGCAGGGTTGAACGGCGGTGATCGGTGCTGGTTACCACAGCCTGTTATTGCTTGGGCAAATTTTTTTTTAATCTCAGATATACCCCATAACAATTATTTTTATATATTGGACACATGGCTCGAACCGACTTTTTTTTTTAGTTTGTTTTATTTCTTTTTATTGCCTGCTTCCTTTTTTCATTTACTTGACAAATTGTAAGGTCGTAAAACATTTTGATCCATTTTTATTATTGATGATTTCCCCTGTAACTTGGGCTGGCATATTAGTTACAGAGTAAATTCAGTCTTTTGCTTGCTCTGCAGAGTTAATTAGCTCAGACTCCCGGGCCAGCATCTGGTACTCACATGATTGATTTGATCTGAGGCCGAATTTCTGTTAACCCTTTCCTATAGTGTGCTGTATACTATAGTGTGCTGTATACTCAGCACTTGTTCATTCATATGTGTATCAGCCCCATGTTTTAATTTGGTGGGCGGTCCATAAATAGTTAGAATACAGTGATACCTCAGTTTTCGTCAGTTTTGCGTTCCATCGTTATTTTTCAATTAAAAATGTGTCTCGGTTTTTGTTGATGCCTCGGTTTTTGTCACTACATCCCTGCTAATTTTGGCTTAAAAAATGTGATTTAGCTTACATAACATATTATGTCCACCCCTCTCTCCCCTCCTCGGCGTCTTCCATACACTAAAAATAGTGTTTACAAAAATAAAATAACATTTTAGATGTTTATTTTTTCTTTAAATTAGTGTTTCATATTCATTTTACAGTCATTTCTCAATGTTTCCAGTATAAACCGCTATTTTTATTCACTATAAAATGTGTTTTTTGTATGTTTTTTGAGGTCTCGAACCAATCAATTCATTTTACATTGTTTCCTATGGAAATCGTTGCCTCAGTTTTCAGCAATAGTTTTAGGACTAATTACTGACGTATCACTGTAGCAAGTTTGTTCATTTTGCATCAATACTACTTTAAAGGGAACCTGTCATGTGCTTTTTCTTTTTTAACTACCCCAATGTTGTTTAGGTGATGTAGTGTTCAATAATATCCTTTAAAAAAATGTATTCATCTCAAAATAACATTTTAGCTACTTACATATTTTCCTTAGCTAGCTGGGCACACAGTCAAGCAGTCATCCGGCTGGTTAATAGTTAACTGTTCAGTGAACTGAACTTGTAGCAATGCTGAAATTCAGAAAATGCTGAAAGGACCTGTGTGATGTCACGACCGTCTGTAATGGGCAGAGCTAAGTCTACATTATCTTTGCTTAATGAAGTAATAGCGGCAGCACTCACCGATCTCCAGAGGAATCCTTTATTAAAGTGACAGCATATTTACAGCAGGCACAGCAGATGCATTGTTAGGGGTGCAGGGGGGAGGATGAGAAACGACGGACTGTTTCACGCCTCTCACGGGCTCTTCTCCAGGTTAATGGCACCTTGGTGCTGGAGATCGGTGAGTGCTGCCGCTATTACTTCATTAAGCAAAGAGTCTGTGTCTGGGTCATATGATCGGAAGTGCACCACACGTGATTGAAGGAGGTCAGCAGTGCATTGCCAGCCAGCAGCTGTGAGAGGCTCCAGCACGGAGCGAAGATCTCCTGATAAGGTACAGGATTGCAGCAGTGCCCGGCCTCTAAATCAAGTAAGTGGATACTAAGTCTACATTATGGTCAGATGGTCATGACATCACACAGGTCCTTTCAGCATTTTCTGAATTTCAACATTGCTACAAATTCAGTGACATATATATTATCCGTTAACCAGCCGGACTGGTATGACAGTTTGGGCAACTAGCTAATGAAAATATGTAAGTATCTAAAATGCTTTTTTTTTTAAAAACTATTGAACACTGCATGATCTAAATAACATTAAGGGTGGGTTTAATAATTAAAAAAAGAGATAAGAGGCTCTTTTTAACCTGATAACTGATAATATTAAGGATGAATCTTTGCTATTCAAAGAAGAAGATTTGGGGCAAATTTTTATAAAATGCCTAAATGAGAATCTGTTTGCAATTGTGCGGATCCTTAGATAAGTCTGAAGAACTTTGTGCCCAGTCATCAGTTTACAGCACTATCAGGAGTCTGTCTGAGATATTCGCTGAATTTATCTCCAAGGACGATTTCATTGTTCTCCAAGTTTTGAAGTGGGATGAACATGTTCTTCACAGACATTAAATCAGTCCGCGGATGTTAGATCCTGACAGAACATTTTCATTTGTCACAGACTTGTCAAATCACCTATAGTTCAAAGACTCGGAACATCCCTTCAGTTTTTGCTTATGTAAAGTAATTCTAAATTGTGTAGAAATACATTTCAGTCAAAATGGGTCTAAAATTCTTATTTCAATAATTTTTTTAATATTTCTTTCTTTGGTTATTTTTTCTGATGCTGAATGTTAAAGCTAACTACCATCTTTTTGTGCATTATGATAATTCTCTGATTTGAGCAGTTTGCATACTGAAATCTGCTTACAAATCGTCTTTGATAAATTCTTAGACCAGATGAGGCTGCTGCATTTACTTTGAATGGTGGTATAATCCCTTATGAAAGTATAACTCAACATCCGCCCACTTATCCTGATTAACAGCTCCTCAGTGTCCCTCTTCCCTGCTGAGATCTCACCTGGCTCAGTATGAGCTGCTGTCAGTCAGGCTGCGCGAGTGGGGGCCTAATACACCAGGATTCACGAGTGATTTCTCTCTTTAGCTGGATGAAAATGCTAATCTTTATATGATGTCTTGTACACCAGTCTTGTCAGGGGTATGCAATTTATATTGTACATTATTTTTCAGAAACTCATTTTTCTCTGTTGACACAATCAGTAGACTAGGTTGAAATGCAGATACAGACAATCGACAAGAGCGGAGCTAATTTTGGAATAAAAAAAATATTTTTTTCCTTTTCTAACCCAAACACAATGGCTTCCTTAACTTGTGAACTGTAGTAGATTATAAAATGCCCAAACAGTAAATTTGCTGACAATCAAAGAACAGTCTCGTCTCTCATGTGGAGGCCATATGAGGCACCTGACGTAATATCCCCTCTGTAGCCTCTCAATTTGTAAATCATTAAAGTCTCTTCAAAAACCCTAAAAACAGCCGGGATTCTATTTATAACCAGATAAAAGCTCTAAGAATAGGATTTGTTATTCCTATGGAAGTTTACAAGCAATTGTTTGTGTGGAAAAGGTTGTAACGATGGCGGAGATTAGACCTTGAGACTAGATTTGGTTCCCATATATGTTATAGGTATATTTATAGGATTAGGAAGTCTAGGATTTCTAGTATTTTCTAAACTTAAAGAGACCTCTTTAGTTTTATCTGTCTGCTCCTCTGACGAACTACACGGGAAACTGTCTCAAGTTGGGAATTAAAGCATTAAAGCGCGTCACTCCTCACTGCTTCCTACTTATAGTGGGGTTAGATCGGGGCCCATGGCGTTCATGAACCTCAACTGCTATGTTACATTGGACTTCTGTTTTTAAAGTCTGAAACCTTCCCATGGTCTAAAGATGAAAGATTGAAACCCAAACTCAAGGAACCCCGGGAAGCACCTATCTTCTATATTTAGCAGTACGGATAAAAGCATTAAAGCACGTCACTCCTCTCTGCTTCCTATTTATAGTGGGGTTAGACTGGGGCCCATGGTGTTCATGAACCTCAACTGCTATGTTACACTGAACCTCTGTTCTCAAAATCTAAAATATTCCCATGATCTGAAGATGAAAGATGGAATCTAAGCTTAGGGAACCCAGGGAAGCACCTGTCTTCTATATTTAGCAGTACAAATAAAAGCATTAAAGAGGACCTGTCACCCCCCCTGCTGCTTGGCAACCTAAATGCAGCACTGAATGCAGCATGTCTGCTGCATTCAGGGAAGGGGTCCCCCATGTGTCTGTGTGCTGTCTACCCCGAGATATAGCCTTAGAAAAACTTACAGTTAGAAGCCATGGATGCAGTCCCTGTGGCTGGAGTGAGCTTGATTGACTGGGGGGCCATTCCCTCCCCCTCTGCCTGTCTGTGCCACCTCCTGCTGTGCTGTTTTTGCTTTGTTCAGACACCAGGGCAGGAATCTGGAGCTAACGTCAGGGCAAATGATTTGCATCCGCTCTGAGTGTCAGAGAGCAGGAGAGGAGGAGGGCAGAGCCTGCACAGCAAAAGCAGCACAGAGAGGCAGGGGGAGGGAATGGACCCCCAGTCAATTGAGCTCACTCCAGCCACAGGTAATGCCTTCATGGCTTCTAACTGTTTTTCTAAGGCTATATCTTGGGGTATACAGCACACAGACACATGGGGGACCCCTTCCCTGAATGCAGCATACATGTATGTGGGCTGTGCCACCTGGGCCAGTCCGCCCCTGAGGATCACAGACCCGGAAGGCACCTACTTAACAACCAACAAATACATTGCCATAATATAGGAATTACGCTACAAGTGCCGTACATGATCCATAAAAATAAGACATAATAAACAGTTATAAAATATTATTCTTCATTTTTTATATTAAATAAGTCAATTAAAAATACAAATGGCAACGGAGCATCACTAAAGACACACGGTACAAAGACAAAACTGGACAGCACTTAGTATGGCAGGTAAAGAGAAATAATAATGTCACCTAAGTGTAGATAAAAGTGAGAATAAAATAACCTAGAGATAAATATTTATAAAGGTTAAAATGATATAATCACTCCAGAGTTAATTTATAAATTAATAAATAATAATAAATTAATAAATAAATCATTTAATGATCCGCGCCACCGAATGATGAAAAGCCCACTGGAGTGAATCAGACAATGG